>CABFOW010002817.1:74430-90483 GCA_902141385.1 Timema californicum | reverse complement strand
TCCCTGACTTTTCCCGGTTTTCCCTGACCTAGCAAAATTCCCTGACTATTCCCGGTTTTCCCTGTCTGTAGCCACCCTGTGGGATAAGTATAGTTTTGTGCAGAAAACGCAAGGTTGGTACTGGTTTTACTGGTGCGCGAATGCGTATGAACCTTGCTGCTACCGCTACAGCCTGGCTAGTGGCTACAACGCTCAATTATTTTTTTTAACTTAATGGCGGCCAAACGAGTGCGAGGAAACAGATGACGTCACGTCGGTGGAGAAAGTTGTCTTGCAACTTCCGGTACTAATTTCGGTGTGTGCCAAAATGTGGTCAATAGTTTGATACAACGTTTATAAAATTGTATTTATTGTACTCACATCTAAATAATTTGTTTCTATTTAACTATAACTCTACAAATAGCTTGTCAGTTTTTATAAAAATGTGAATTAAATGTTCTAACTCTATACACAGAAGCCCGGACCTATGGCTTCTAAACATGTGAGTCAAGATTTTAATCTAAAAACATTCTGATAGGCGAAACCTCATGAAAAACAACGCGTTACTATGACAACGGCAATTTTAACTTTCAGATAAAGGTTAGCAGTTATTTAAACCTCCTGATAAAAATGTGATGGATAAATACATTTTATCTGGCAGATAGACGCTATCTGGCAGGCATAAGACGCAGTTTTAAGTTATCGACCAAATACAAATATTTATCGGCCAGATTAATATCTATCCAAGAGTCATAAGACCGGGCCTAAGTGAAGGAAGAGGCTTTATTGGGTGACTAGACTACCTAGAGTCTAATACATCTATACATAAATACATCAAATCGAAGGTTGGGGTACGAGGGCACATAGAGCTTGTTACAAATATATGTCTTCGGCAATGTGTGGAGTCCAGGCGTTCTATAATATGCCTAGGCTTTCTATATAATGCCAGAGTGGTTTGGAAAAGTATTAAATAAACGAGTTTTGCTATTGTATTTCATAATTATTTTCAAGTTCTTTTTTTAGGTCCTGGAATATGTTATCAATTCTTTTAACCAGTTCTAAGTCTTGCACCGTTTTCTTACAGGTTCACCTAATTCCTAGGGTTTAAGTTGGTCAGGTTAGGTTAGGTTAATTATTGTTCTCGGTAATATATAATGACTGGTTATCCTATAAATTTCCTACGAAAAGTAATACAACAGCAAAATTAATACATTTCATACTTTGCTAAAAATACTCAGGAATTATATAGAAAGCCTAAGCATTTTATAGAATGCCTAATTTACACACATTGTCGTCAGCATATACATAGGCCTACACGCAGCAAATAGTGGGTTTGGGGACAAGGATACGATTCAATCTAAGAATTTTTCTGATAATATTTTCAGAACATTGAATCTGTGGTGAAGGGGATATACCCTGATTTTGCTAAAAAGCCTGTTCCGGAAGGTTTTGTTTCGTACCAGATTCCTACTATATGGTAGCATTTTGGTTGGATTAAAGGCCTTCCATGATGGTAGCAGTAAGTTCGCTCTTGAAGGCCTTTTATCCCACCACTATACTAATATACAGTAAGCTTCTGGTACGAAATAAGGCCTTCAAGAACGAGCTTCCTACTAAAAATCAGGATGTTTTTTTATATATTTCAAATAGAACCCTTACATGAAAATTGGACATTAGATCTGGTATGATTATTATTACTATTATTATTAACTCTCTTCTCGCGTAGAATTTATTGTGATGTCCTTTTTGTTTTTAATATTTTCAATAGCAAAATGTATTGCAAATTTGCCCTTGATCATGTAGGTGTTCGTATCCCTTCTCGGGCTTCTTGTAATCCAACATTATTTTTTCTCAATAGCTCTTTTAAGGTAAACCTTATAGGTCGGTGTATCCATAGCACCAATTCTAGACTTGTCAAATCGCACTTACGCTAATGTTGTAATGGTAGGGTGATTGTGAGATGAAATGGAGGACCTACAGTTTAACGTGGGATCCGAACCACGGTGGAGGTGTGGCATTTCCCACATTCACAATTTGTGATTAATACATGTCTCGTCAGAGGTGAAGGAAGGGTTTGGCAATCATATAAATATGTGCCAGGACCAAGGATTGAACCCCGGACAGCCATCAGTTATCACTGTTGATCGAAAAAAAAAAGTGGAAACAAGTATTTTAAAAATTACCAGAGAAAAATGAAACCTAAAATAAAAGAGTCCCCCCAATCCCCAACTTTCTTCAGTCCGAAACAAGAAAGTTGTCAGTTCAAACTAGACTTTCCAAACACTGTCATCCACTTACCAAAGTTATACGTATATATATTTTTCTGACCCCCCACCCTCTCCCTAAGCCCTCCATTTAACATCCCCTCCAGCCCCCTAACCCTTTTTTCGACATCCCATCACTGCATTAACCGGCATCATCTTCTTTCTCTTTTGTTTCACTAGTCTTAGCCTCCTGACTTTTCCACTCTGCAGTTCGTTGGCGACACCAACTTTGGAATCAGTCGGGAAGAGGTGGGGGTGGAAGTAAAGCAAAACAATAGTTAAGTAAAAAAAAACACAATAGAAGAATCCTAGTAAAGGGAAAGAAACGCGGCACTGGAAAAAAATATATTTTATTTGTTTGTTTTCCTGATTTTTCCCCTTGTCGTTTCCATATCCTTCTTCGTTCACCAAGTTATCGAAACGTAGAAAAAAAAAAGTAAAACGGTTTGAATAAAAGAAAGCAGTAGAATGGTTCTTTCAAATGATGGAAACTAATGGTTTGCACCATCTTTAACGTGGTTGTTTGGGAGTGGGGGAGATTGTTACGGCCTCGGCTGATGACGTCACAAACCTGGAGAAAAGGTACCAACAAAAACGTCGATGCTATTCGGGACAGTTTGGTTTTCCCTTTTTATATTTAACTTTCAAAACATAAAATGAACCCATGGATTGTGGATTCGGACTTTTAAATTGTCCCTAACGTTGGTTACACAGACATCGGTGCCAGTTTCATGTAGTTTGATTTGCTCGTGAGCTGTTGATGAGGGTTCGAGTCCCCTCTGGGTTTACTGAGGTTGTTTTTGTTAATGTTATTTTATACCATCTCTCCACGCAAATGCGGTATTTATATACAATCAATATTATATATATGTATGTATATATACACATTTGGAAGATAATAGAGGTATAATTAAGGAAGAGAAAGAAAACACAGAGAGATAAACTATATTGAAGAGAGGGAGAAAAATACTAACGATAGATATAATAATAAAGAGAGAATGAAACATGATAAAGAGAGAAAGATAATATAGAGAGATAAAAAAATAAATACTAGAGATGGAAAGAGCCAAATTAATGTATACTTGATTCAATTAACAACAAATTAATATCACAGCCTTGAGCCTCTGGTGACCATAGACAGGCATGGCCATATGTAGGCCTAATAATATTCCATTTATGTAGACTACACCCTCTAAGATTACTTAATCTACTCATTATAACGATTCTATGTTGATAATCTTTATAATTATTTCAAACAAAAAAAAAGTGAAGGAAATAAAGATCATTATTTCCCTTTAAATGTCCCAAGACTAAAGCAGATTTCTTTTTGTGGGCATATTTAAACCGATTTTGATTCTAAAATACCCTACACAGAGTTTTTTTTTAAATTAACTATTTTTTTAAAACACTTTTAATTTAATTTTCCACTTTAAAAAATAGGGAACAGACAAGCATAAAATAAAAAAAATAGCAAGTGACTTGAGGAACTAAGGGAATGGAGGGGAGACGGAGGGAGAGAGTTCTCATGCAGTGATAATGTAAATAAACGCAAGAGGTGGAAACAATGCGACAAAACAAAACACTCGCTCGCGCCTGGGAAGAGTTGAGAGAAGTCGGTGGCCGTAAACCATGTCGCTAAATTACAGAGAAACACCCGAGAAATTTGTCGAGAGAACAGTTCCAGGACCAGAATACAGTCCAATTTCCATAGTTAGGGCTTTATTTGACAGAAATGTTACCAGGTCTACAGTATAATTTTCATATCAAGTGTTTTATTTGACAGCTAGAAATGCTACAAGATCTACAGTATATTTTAAATAGAAAGGGCTTTATCTAAAATATAAACAAATTACTAGAGCAAATGTTCAGTTTTCATAAAAAGGGCTTTATCTAAAAGATAAACATATTACTAGATCTAATGTTCAGTTTTCATAGGAAGGGCTTTATCTAAAAGATAAACATATTACTAGATCTAATGTTCAGTTTTCATAGGAAGGGCTATATCTAAAAGATAAACATATTACTAGATCTAATGTTCAGTTTTCATAGGAAGGGCTATATCTAAAAGATAAATATGTTTGTGTTGGGGGTCCGGGGTTCAATCCTCGGTCCCGGCATAGATTTATCTGATTATCAAACCCTTCCTTCACCTCTGACAAGACGTTTATTAATCACAACTCGTGAATGTGTGGAATGCCAGGCCTCCACCGTGGTTCGGATCCCGTTAAACTGTAGGTCCTCCATTTTATCTCACAATAACCCTACCATTACACATTAGTGTTAAGTGCGAATGACCCGAACGGGTAGTAAGACGCGGCGCTAATAATAATAATAATAATAACAGTGATAACATTTCACGATAATTAGACTTGTTAGGTATTTATACTCTTTATCAAAATTGACAGCTTTAAATCACATTATTTGACGGATGAAAACGTGAAATTAGTTTTTTAATCACCGCGTCCTACTACCTGGTCTGGCTATGCGCATGTATGATACTTGCTCTGAGGGGATAGGGATGAGAAAGGAAGCATTTTAAAGTTAATATACTCACATTTGCGTGGAAGGAGAGTGAGAAACCACTAAGGGAATATTACCCTTACTAGACCCGACCGGGGTTCTAACACCGATCTCCCCATCATCAGCACGCCAGTATATCGAGGGTGACACCTTAGACCATTCAGCCACTGAGCCAGTGAGTTACATAAAAATATATCTAGTAATTTTACTCGGCATAATTCATCACAATAGATGTTCCTTTATGCCGGTTTTTAAACTTACAGTAGTACCTACATCGTTGGGCAAGTGGGCTAAGTTTAAAAAAATGTTTGGTATGGTCTTACTCGGTGATCGGGAGATTGGGGATCTCGAAACCCCAGTCGGGTGTTCTAAGAGTTATTCCCTCCTCCCCCAATTTGTTTTCCACTCTCTACATACGAATGCGTACACCTTTCCTCTAAATTCAGCCTTCTTCCTCACTAACAAATTAACGTAATTAGTATAATAATATAAACGTATAACCCAAACATGTAGTAAGACGCGGTGACACAAAAATAATTCCCATTCAAGTGACACCATCACAGACATTTTTAGCGCCGCGCCTGAAACAGTTCGGATTGTAAGCTCATGCACTAATTACACTAGTGGGTTTAGGGTTAGGGTGATTGTATTTACAGGAAATGTACCCACATTCGCGTGAATGAAGAGAGAAAAACCATTTAGTAAAAATCCCCCTCAGTACACCTGACCAGGATTCGAACGCCGATATCACCGTCATCAGAAGAGCAGTCTATTGTGAGAGTGGGTGGCCTAGTGGTAAGGTGTCAGATTTCTGTGCTGGGGTCCGGGGTTCAATCCTCGGTCCCGGCACAGATTTAGCTGATTGCCAAACCCTTCCTTCACCTCCGACAAGACATCTTGTGAATGTGGGGAATGCCAGGCCTCCACCGTGGTTCGGATTTGTTAAACTGTAGGTCCTCCATTTCATCTCACAATCACCCTACCATTACACATTAGCGTAAGTGCGTATAGCCCGAACGGCTAATAGTGAGAGTGAAGCCCCGGAGATGTGCCGTGATGGCTCTATGCCTGTATGACGTCATTGGCATACAGTGTCAGTGGTTCATTCCTTCAGACCGGCAGTCAGGTTTTTAGTCTCGAATGGATCAGAACTATTGTTGTGGATGGACGTTTGCGAGTACACTATGGGCCGAGTCGAGCTTGTAGACTAACGACCTAAGATAGGTCTACAAGACAATGATTAATATACTACCCAAAAACGTGATATTATGACACAGAATATACCCGGATTATTCTCTTGCCTCCTGAAAACCTCTTTTACACCCATTACCGTTTCCAGACTGTGGCCTGCATGAGTTTTTTTTAAAATTTAAGACATATATTCTCCACGGCCAGCTTGATAGGGCTGTCGTAGCCTCATATGCCTTTAAATCTAACTTAAGAATAGGACAGGCACAACACCCAATCCCCGGCCGTTAATTTACCACTGTGAAAGGGTAGACCCACATTTTACCAATGATAAATGTTTCGGCCATGCCGTGAATCTAACCCAGGACCCTTACCTCAGTAAAGAGACACGCTACTGACTGGCCATCAAATCTGCTGAAATATCCTGTTAACACTAATTTTTGAAGAAAAATTTAGCAGTGTGTTACTGTTAGTGTCAGTGGCGTGTCTAGGAGAGTTCGCAGGTTCAGCACGCAACGCCATACATTCCAACTTACGTGGTAGGATTATAACAAAACTAACTTTGTCGCGTTGTGTGAACCGTGATAAAGAATCTAAACGGTATAAAATACAGTGCAAAAGCGGTGCAGAATTACGGTGCAGAATATACAGTTCAAAGGCGGTGCAGACCATCCGACCATCAAAGGGGCTCCCATCGAAGTAAATTTCAAAATAGTTGTTTACTCGCAATATTCACTTGAATGTTAAACTAATAAACATTTCAGCATTAATGTACGACATTAAATATAAGTATCAACTGCGAACGTATTCAGACCATAACCGACACTAAACATGAGCCTGCCAGTTACCATCAATTGCTCACAGGTGTATTCCAACGATAGTTGTTAAAGCCGGTTAACGATACGGCGGCAATCATTACGGAGTTAATCACGTCAGTAAAACACACGAGTTTGTAAAGGATGCGTTTGATGTCGGCAACGTAGTCAGTCACCTTTCACACCTCTGCTTCAAGTTATCTTTATTGCGGCACATAAAGGAAGGTATCGTCCAGATCTGTGTCCGCATTCGCAGAAACAACGCGGCCCGAGTTGCAATCTCTGTTCTGAAGAATGAGGAGCAGCCAATAGAACCGTATCAACCACTGATATATTGTATGAACAACGCTTTTGTGGTTGACTGCTCTAAGACAGGCGTGTTAAACGCTCATCATAAGGGACAACAATCAACATTAAAATGTTAAATAACAAGAGGGCCGTTCATATATAATAATAATTATTATTATTATTAGCACCGCGTCTTACTACCCGTTCGGGTTATACGCTTTAAGTACGAATTACTCTAATGGACTAGGAATTGGGAAGGTTGAATTAGAGGAAGTGAACCCGCATTTGCGTGGAGGGAGAGTGGAAAAACATTTAGGAAAAACCACNGAATTGGGAAGGTTGAATTAGAGGAAGTGAACCCGCATTTGCGTGGAGGGAGAGTGGAAAAACATTTAGGAAAAACCACCCCCAGTTCACCCGACCGAGATTCGAACCTCGATCTCCCCATCCTCAGCAGTCGAGCTCAACACGACAAGCGCGTTAGCCAGCTACGCCACCGAGGCGGGTCGTTCATATATAAAATGTGTGTATATAAATAAGTTTATACATATATTTAAATAGGGCTATATATAAGAAAGAAATGCATTTGTATCCTTGTGCGACTTGTTTGAAAACAATCAAAATAAATATTACAAGTTGTGTGTTTGAAACTTTATTTTTCTTGTTTATTGCACAGTAAAAGGAAAAACTAAATATTTTATCAGCATAATAAATCTAAGATTTAAAAAAATATATTAAATTTAAGGATCAGACAAAGCTGGCTATTCATCGAGAAAACTTTAACCAGTTAGTTTTAACCCTTAAAAAAAGAGGGGCGGGAGGGGGTATTCAATTTTCTTCCGTATCACTATTTCCCTCCTGTAAAGTTAATAGAAACTTGGATAAAGTTTATTCTTCGAAGTTGCTTCTCCACGTCTTTCTTTCTTTTTGACACATTTTCCTCAAACTTTTAGGGATCAATATTATTACCTTTGTCAGGTAGGTCCGTCAACTTTGGCAGTTTCTTGCAAATTCAACCTTCCGCGAAAACTTGATGCCAAACTTGGTTACATTATAATCATAATGGGTTCTTAATTGGAAATAGCTTGATTTGGCTGGAAAAACCCTTCCTACGTCATCTTAAACAGGAAACTTATAAAGTTGTATGTAGAGTAAGCTTGTGCAAAACTTTTTTGAAATTTTGAATCCAGGTTTTGGTTGGCTGTGGTGTCTATTCTAGATTTAAATTAGTTAATAAGTCATCACTAATATAATCAGTCGGTTGAGAAAATGAATGTTAAACACCTCAAATAATCTGATTCGTTGACCGCATGGTCTAAGGTGTCACTCTCGTGTTTGACTAGATTGTCAATGACAGGAAGATTGGGGTTCGAATCCTGGTTGAATGTAGTGATGGTTATTTCCAAAATGGTTTTCAACTTTCCCTCCACGCAAATGCGGGTATACTTAATCTATATTAAACCTTCCACATCCCTAACTCATTAGCATAGTTAATACGTATGTGTATAGCCTGTATAGGTAATATGACGCGGTGCTAAAAATAACCCTCAAATAAACTAAATAATAAGCCAAAATGATAAAACCATTAACGTCACCTGATGCCTTGTGTTGGAATAGATGAGCGAGAAATCAATCCTTATGAGAACAGAATAAAAGGCCCAACCAACGAAATTACGATAGTTAATATTTTTCTCCTTACACTAGAGTAATTTCTATACTTATATCGGGTGTTTAAAGCAATCACCTTTCTTTTCAAGACATGTGACTGTGATTCACATTATGCTATCTTGGACAAGCTGCAACATGCAGTATCGACAGTCATACAAGCAGTGATTCCGAACCAAGGTTCCACGAGCCCATATCCTCAAGAATTTTCAAAAGCTTGCGAAAAAATAGTACAACTTGCCACCCTTTTCTTGTAGATTAATAAACAAATTAAAATATTTAAGTTTCAACGTGACATATAAATAAAACAAAGAAGTATTTTGAAAGTTTAGCTTGGTTAAATATTTGCTTTATAGTTATTTAAGAAATGAAAAAGATTTAGGGCGCATTTTCTTAAAGTCTGCAGACATGTGCGGCCCACACTGCTGTGTCTGTTTTCTTTCTCGCGGCATTCTTCTGTGAGCATTTCTCTTTGATAGTAGCGGCTCCAGATTTTCTTCAGAGAAAACATTAAAAGTTCTTTTTCCAACTTCCAACTATCTTGAGGACGAATCGTGGTTCCTGAAACTAGCATACCCGGCAGATATTTATGAACAACTAAATAAGCTGAACACCAACATGCAAGACCACCAGGAAAATATTCTGACGTGTACAGACAAACTTTTAGCATTCAAAAATAAAATTGGTGTGTGGAAAAAAACATCTTTCTACGATTAATTTTGAACTGTTACCCCTATTTTCTCATCTTCAGAGCATTACAATTGACAACCACCGTGAAACCATTATGCCCCTGATTTCCGGCCATATGGAATCTCTGGCTGAAAATATTTCCAAGTACTTCCCTTCTTTTTCATCGGAAGAGTATGATTAGGTCAGGAACCCTTTCACATATTCTCCAAAAAGTTCAGAAAATTTACTCAGCCTGCAGGAAGACTAACAATTGACTGAACTGAAGTATCGTCGCACACTAAAAATTAAATTTAATAAACTGTCATTAGATATGTTTTGGATATCAGAGTAAACAGAGTTTCTCGCCATCTCTCAGAAAGCTATAAATATATTGCTACAATTCTCAACATCGTACTTGTGTGAGCAAACATTTTCGTGTTTAATGAATTTAAAAACCAAACATAGGAATATACTGTTGTCTGTGTAAGAACTTTGTGTGTGCCTATCAAAGATGGGACCACGAATTAAGTTGTGTTCAAAAAATCAATCCCAAGTTTTACATTAAATTAAGTGACAGTAGGAATCATTGTTATTCTATTGAAACTTGTATTATTTTCAGTTGTGAATTAATAATATAACAATAAAATGTAACTTATTTTTTCGTAAACGGGTTTATAGAAAACATTATAATAACACAAAACTATTGCAAAGTATATACACCAAGTTTGTTTATAGCCAGTAAGCCAGATGTAAGCTGAAAAGGTTTGTAATTTTTTTATTAACAGTAATATTAATAAGCTAGCTATTGATAGGCAGTAAATACTTAAATACTATTTTATTCAAAAGTATGATTTAATTATAATTTACTACTAACCCATTTTTTCATGTATTTATTTAATTTAACCCTGTCAAATCTATTATATGTCAGCTAGGTAGGGGTTCCTCGAGATTTTTCAAATTATTTCAAGGGTTCCTCCAAACAAAACAGGTTGGGAATCACTGCTTTAGAGACAGGCAGCAGTGTACCGTAAAGTGCTATCCCAACACGCCAGTATCAACAGTCATTCAAGCATCGTGCATTTCGGAAGTGCATCGTATCATGAGACCATGCTGGCAGCGCAGCAAACCAAAATAAACCGTTGTACAAGAAGCGTGTACTTTTTTCTTACAGAATCTTCAATACCCTTGGGAGTATCTGCTAATACATGTTATTTTATTTGGGATGGCTATGCCCTCGCTAAGTCTGGCTGTTTTATTACAAGGACTCGGGGATGTTCGTATACACCCTGTCTTGAAGTCTTTGTAAATAAGTTACTCAGGGCGTGCTGTCCAGAGACGTCCTAAGAAACAGATCCCTCGCAAACAAAAAAAGATAAAAAGAGAGAACTGCAAATTACTCATGTTGAACATTATTTTTTATTTATTTTTTACCAAAGAATCAAGTAAACTTTTAGAAAACAAAAGTTTTTGTAAAATAAAACAATCATTTTTATCGACTCGTGAGAGAAACCATTTGGACCGAGACGAACAAAGAAAACTTCAACAAAGAAAATGGCTTGAAATTAAGAAAATGTTGGCTTTAAGTTTTATCATCAAATAAGAATAAAAATCTTGATTTTTTTTGTAACCTTTTTGAGCGGCTCTATCTCATAAAAATTTATAAACTTTTTATAAATATTTCCTACTTTAATTTTTGAATTTAAAATACCCGATTAATCTCTAGCACAGCGCTTTCAAAAGAGTGTCCCACAAAGGGGGCATTAGGTGTGTAGTGGAAATTTGTGGAAAGATTAAAAAAACTTATATTTAAATCCATGATCAACCCTATTTTTTTAAATAACACAATTATTAGTAAATTCTATCTACTGAACGTTTAGACACACTCTTAATACTCTTTTTACTAATGATAAAATCTCTCCTTAAAAAATTGATAGTGTGCCTTGACACTTGTAGTACTTTGTTCAGTGTGTCATGAGTTGGAAAATGTTGAAAATCCCTGCTTTAGCATAGTGCTGTCGGCATAAACTTAAATGTCAGAGAGAACTACCTAAAAATACAAACATATAATAATATAAGTCTATTTAGAACATACCGGTAGTCTTGTGTTGTCGAGAAATCATTTCTTACTCGTAGCTTTTTTACACATCGATATTCTAGTGAAAGCCTGTAAATATTTGTTTTCCATCTTTACGTTAAGATATGAACGTACAAGCTAGGTATTAAAGAGACACATCAATTCGCCACATGACATTGCCAGTAAGCTACTCAACGACTCGCCACGCGTTTCTCGTACCTCATAGCCATGGCATCCGTGCGTTTCGTGTCATCGCAAAGATCTACCGCGATTATTATTCAACGACCTAACCTAACCTTGCATACAATGCGGACCTATTAGAGTTTTTAGACTATGTCTTAGACAATTATGTTGACGAGGATGAGAGTTTTCCACCTGAAATATGGGTCAGTAACGAAAAAGAACTTGCCTGTACGAGGTGATAAAAGAAATGTATATTTATTTATAAATATATCCATTCTCATTTGTATGTATTAATGTAATACCTCTGTTTTCCTCTAAAAAGAAAATGTGGCAATTCAATGAGATTTCTAATTATAGTCGAGTGTGGAGACTCGATAATTGCCGATAATAAGTTAAAATTTTAATTTTAATTAATGTTATTTTCGAGGAGTTAAGATCTTCTTTGGTAGAGTAATAACATTATGAAAAGATTTTACATCCATGTAAAATGTTATTGTATCGATTAGAAGGGAAATCAAACCATAGTAAGCTAATAAATTGTAAATAAATAATCTTCACTAAATATGTACATGGAATTATTTTAAAAGAATAACAGTGTTAAGACTCTAGAAAGGGGGGGCGGGGGAAGATGCTATGTCTAAATATAATCAAACACAGGTAACAACAAAGTTTGGTTGCCATTAGGTTACTTTTGTTTACCATTTAAATAAATATTGCTGAAACTATTTTATATTAATTTCAGAAATAATAGTTTGACTCAATCTTACATTTTTTCCCAAATAGTATAGTATAGTTAAGAACAAATTGTTCAAAACTATGATATAAAAACTACTGTTCCATGATTGATTGTACAAAGAAAAAGAGAGAGTAGGGTGCTTCTTATGTAAACACTATTTGTCCTCGATGTGTGACCCTACAGTAGCCCCACGGCTACTTTGGTGCTGACTGACAGCTCACAGCTGACTTCTGACAGTCAACATTTAGGTATATACCTATATTTTGACTGTCAGAAGTGACAGATGCTAAACATATATTTTTTTTCAGATCATATGGTTCTGCGTAGGGATACATAATTTGATCTGGTAGCTTTTCAAAGCCGTCAGCTGTGAGTTGTCAATCAGCACCAAAGAAGCCATGGGGCTACTGTATATAAACCAAATCCAGCGAAAAGTATCAGCCGTAGCTCCAAGTACAGAGATACCTAATTTTTGAGCTTAGAAGTGCATAAAACCCAAACAATCTAGAGGTGGACATTTTTCGCTAAACGAGAAGTTTAAACAAAATTAATAATTTAATTTTTCTTAAATGACGGACATAATATATTTTTTGTACATCACAAGTCAGTAACATTATCACATTTATATGGATCGAAGGAAACACAAAATATATGATATTAAAAAGTGAGAAAATGAAATAAGCGTTTAACAGGGGACGTGAATACAATAGGGACAAGAGATTAAAAAAAACACTTTAAAATGTTTTGTTGAGAAAATACAAGTTGACTGAAGTAGGACATATGACCAAAATAGGGGGCGGGGGGATAAGTTTATTCTTCGTGAGTGGAGACAAGTCAAAACGCGAGTATCACGTCGGGCCGGCAAGTTCACTGATCTGGAAAAAAGTGAGTGAGGGAAAAATTGAATCAAATCTACGGATGTAATGTGGGAAAGAGAAGGGTATATATTTCTACTTTTTTTCACGTCTATATTTTGGACTTTCCAATTCCTATTTTTCTTAGGTCGCCCTCACCCTTAACCCTTCATCTCTTAGAGATGCTGGCAGAGATTTTCGTGGCTGTCACGTTGGAGAACTGACAGCGCTATCTGTTCAACTTCCGGTATAAAAGGGGCGACGATGCCAACTTCTTAAAAATGTACGTCGTTTCCGACTTGTGGCGCTGTTACGACAATCAATGGAATAAAATCACATTTTATTCTTTTTAATAATCGCGTTACACACAGCAAGTGGCAGTTGAATTTTATGCCATACTTCTAAGAACAGATTCAATATGATAAAAATAAAATGGGGCAAACGTGACCGAGTACTGCTTTCTATCTATTGGTCTATAAAAATACACACTTTATTTTCACAGTGTATACAAATTTTGAACAAATACACAATTTTATTGGTTGTTATTTTTGATTCGCGAATAGCCACCCGTACGAACTAGAGGTTTTTAACTAGACTAATGGTGTCAGGAAAAGGAAGGTAGAATTTAGACGAAATATACCCGCATTTACTTGAAAAGAGATTGGGAAACGATTTAGGAAATAAACCCCCTCAATATGCCCAAATAGGATTTTAGCCCCGACTTCCCTATCACCGAAAAACCAGACTAGACGAGACTAATATTTACAAAAATATATAAAACCCAGCATAGCACACCAGAAGTAAAGAACACTAGAACATAATAAAGTCAACATGACGGCAGAGCTATCTATATCTGGAGAGAAATTAATACACTTGAATAACATATTTTAGTGGCTTGTTTGAGAAAAAAAATAAAAGCATAAGCTTTTTCTCATTTTAAATATAAAGAACAAATTTTATTGATACTTATTTAAAAAGATTAATATTACATAAAGTTATTAGTGGTACATTTATTAGAAAAAGTCAATACATTCTTTGCTTTATATCGTGTGTATTGAATTTGTCTTTTTAAGTTCATAAACAAAGAATTCGGACGAAACTTGAAATAATCACCAAAAATAATAATTATGCGTATCAAAAAATACATTGCCCAACTAAACACTTGTGACTTTCTTACAGGAAGTTCATGATAGGAAATACCCTCACACTGATGTATTTCATATGGTACCTATTGTTAGTTATAAAGTTCCCAAACCCCTAAAACAATCCTCAATTATCTAAGAATGTTCTGTTGTGACCCTCACACAGCTGTATTTACTACGGTACCTATTGTTAGTTATAAAGCTCCCAAACCCCTAAAACAATCCTCAATTATCTAAGAATGTTTTGTTGTAACCTTGTGAAAAATATACTTTATTTGAAGAAGGTTGGATCTATGTTTATAGCCTTTTAGTTTGATCTCAGAACTGAGACATTACAAGTAAAACGTCGTTAAAATGAGCTAATTAAACCTATTTGTAATCTATTTTAAATTATGAAACAAAAAATGTATGTTTAAAAAAATCCTATATGATCCTATCACTTCCATTTTGGCGTGAACCATATTTTTTAATAACCAATACTTTCTTAAATAATATGGTATTTTTGGACGTATGCAACACGTCTCTGGTACTCCCGTGGACGGTCCCCTTAAAGCGGATACATTTTTTTAAAATTTGAAAACAAATTGTATCGCTATTAAAATATTATTAGTAATAATCCTCAAAAGCGTTCACCGACAAAAAAAAAACCCATCTGATTGCTCTTCATTTTCCTACCCTTAAAATATATTCATCTTCTCTCATATTCCCTCAGACATCGCATTTCCTTTTGATCTCTTCTTCCCCACACAAACCATCCTTATCTTTTGACTCATAAATTCTGGCAAGCTACCCTCCCTTCACCCCTCCCATTCTGTCTCATCGCATAACAATGAACCTCCGACTGGAAATATGTCGAGATTTCACGCAGCGCAAATTGAAATTAGATTTTTGAAGCAGACATCCATCTATTCACCTCCAGTCTCTCCCCCTTTAAACGCTGGCGCCATTCTAAACAAACTACTCGTTAAAAAAAAAAACTGGTAGCTTTGCTATAGGATATTCCCCTTCAATCCTTGATCCATTTTGCCAGATTTTGTCGAGAAGTTTAGGCGGGGAAGGGGGAGTTACCTAAGCGTTGCAATGGGAGTGTTATGGCCAGAATAGAATAGGAGTGGCTAACCTGAAAGCATAACTTTCTATCCACCACCAACAATACTGACATTTTGTTCAGTTTTTAACTCCTACTTTTTTATATAAAACAACAACACATTCTCTGAGGATATTGAAAAACCCAAGATAACGTTTTTTCACTCAAACAATCAGAGATAATCAGTGCCCAGACAATTTTTGACATATTAAATTATATAAAAAATTACTTTATATTTACAACAAAAAAAAGGTCCTAAATATACGAACAAAAATTCATAATGAATGTACACGCCGAAGTATTTATGTATTTAAATAAATATACCGGTAGCTAGTGTTGTATTCGAAACTATACTAATTCAATATAAATTCCTAAAAATTACTATAAAAATATAACGCAAACGAATAAAAAATTTCCTAAGAATCCAAATGACAAACATTACCAAATATTTACGTATAAATGTTTTCACAACCAAGAGGTCATGAACAGAATTTACTTACACATGAGCAATGTCCGGGACATGGTGATAAAATGTTTCAATTTGTTGATCAAAATGATAAAATGGGGGGGGGGGGGGGGGGGAAAAACC
>CABFOW010002817.1:60872-74388 GCA_902141385.1 Timema californicum | reverse complement strand
GGGGGGGGGGGGGCGGAGAGAGACACATTTTCAAGTGCATCCGGTCAATATACAGGTAATTCGGAAAATTATAGCCTACACTGCACATATTGTTTGTTTGAACCAAAAGTAATACAAAATTCCTGTACACTTACATCCGGTAAACAATGCTAATACCAATAAATAGTGTCCAAAGTTTCGGCGTGTAGTGCTGGGAGAGCAAAACTGTCAAGCATGCGTGTACAGCAAGTTGCATAAGAGCTAGGTGCGCGGCACTACATACCTCGACATCTTGGAGCACGGCGGAAGAACATACCACAATTAATAGTAAACAGCACACCAGTCCATCAAGAAATGCGAATACATTATGAGGGTCATCATTAACGGTCCTAAATCGCAGAAAGTGCTTGCCATTATTACATGCGCAGTGCTGCCCGCCTAACTCTTATGCAACTTGCTGCACACGCATGCTTGACAGTTTTGCTCTCCCGGCGATACACACCGAAACTTTGAACCCAATTTAATGATATTAGCATAGTTTTCCAGATGTAGGTGGACTTTGTATTACTTTTGGTTCAAATAAGCTCTATGTGCAATTTGGGCTATGAGTTTCCGAACACCCTGTAAGGTAATTGTCACCAGCAATTGGTGAAATCCTTTGCCAGACACATTAGGGATTGGATTATAAGCTACTTAACATACTACGCAGGTTTTAAGCTAGTTAAAACGACTTAAGATGCAATTTTACTAAGTATATCTCAGATTCCCTAAAAGTGTCCGCTATTTGACGGATCCAGACTAAATATACTTGAGGTATATGAAAGTAGCTTACCTCTATGCCTGTTTGTCTGTTTGTCGAACATAAGCATTGCATCCTCGATCTGAAAAAAAATAAAGAAAATAATTTTAATGAGGACAAAAATAATTAATGGTGCAGTAAGAAGGTCACTTTTTTAAATGGGAAGTGGAGTCGGAACAAAGTCAAATATTAGGATTTTTGTTGTTGTCGAATAACAACACTACGTTTAAGATCTAAAGAGTGTATAACCCAAGCTCGTAGTAAGATGTGGTACCAAAAAAATAATAACCAAACTATCCATTGACTGCATCTAGGTAAAAATCAAAGCACACTACGGTACATTACTTTATGCTGACATATTTGAATGTATCCACGCTTACGTTATAAATGTAATTTAATCAATATTCTTGTGTTGAAATACTATTTTGAGGCTTTTATAAAAAAATAATATTAATTTGAAATATGTCGTGTATAGTTAGATATATAAAATATGTTCATTACATTATATCAAAGTCTTCAACATCCTTCACCCGAGTCGAAACTAAGGTGATTTGACTTTCGACTTCAACATTTCCAAAATACTCGCTGATTGTCACTATATGACTCCAAAATACTCGCTTATTGTCACTATTTGAATTTTAAATACTAGCTTATTGTCACTATATGACTTCAAAATACTAGCTTATTGTCATTACGTATATGACTCCAAAATACTCGCTTATTGTCATTACGTATATGACTCCAAAATACTAGCTTATTGTAATTCTATTGGCGAGTTAAGCCCTACTAAAGGCAGTTACCACCTCTGATCACGATACAATAGTCAAGACATGTAAATCTATTGAACCTAGCCACCAAACTGAAATCAAAACGAATAAAACCCCAAATTATCACGAATTTCCTTCCTCTAGCTTTGTTGCGCGCGGGGTTTCAGCCGGTCGGGATTATAAAGGCCAGTCACATTATATTATTATATTATGCGAATTGTGCGTTTCTTCGTTCACAATTGGCTTCTTAAAATTGGCGCACACTTGTCCGAATCGAATCATAACGCTCCGCACCGTTATTATTATTATTATTATTATTATTATTATTATTATTATTAGCACCGCGTCTTACTACCCATTCGGGTTATACGCACTTACACTAATGTGTAATGGTAGGGTGATTGTGAGATGAAATGAAGGACCTACAGTTTAACGTGGAATCCGAACCACGGTGGAGGCCTGGCATTCCCCACATTAACAAGATGTCTTGTCAGAGGTGAAGGAAGGGTTTGGTAATCATATAAATCTATGCCGGGACCGAGGATTGAACCCCGGCTGCCAGCACAGAAGTCTGACACCTTACCCCTTGACCACCAGGTCACCGTAATTCTTATTACAAACACACTGGCTGGTCAGTGACAGAAAATGGATTCAGAAATAGAGTAAATATATTAAATAATAAATCGAAAACCAATAATTATTAAATAATTAAGAAATAATAGGTGTGAATATTTTCTTGTACTAAAAGATAGATAAAATATTTCTGTATTGTTTCGGAGATGTCTTTCCCACGCAAAACTACTATAAGATTAAAGAGGCTAAAAAACTATATTTTTTTTAGCACCGTGTCTTAGTCGTCTTACGGAAGAATAGCTCCCATCTCTTAGGAGCCATTTTCTTCTTCAAGGTAATTCGTTCTGAAGCTGAACCAATTTTCAGGATTATTCGTAGTTTTATCGGAGTAATTCACTTCTTACCATCCGTCCGGTCTCTTTACATATCTGTGCATGCAAATTGCTAGGATTAATTAATCTGATACGTACCTACCAAAGTGAAGTGAAGAGAGAGAGTACGAGAATCAGGAGAGAAAGAAATAATCATAAGAGAACCAGATAATCAGGAGAAAACTAGATAATCAGGAGTCAGATAACCAGGAGAGAGCCAGAGAATCAGGAGAGAGCCAGAGAATCAGGAGTCAGATAACAAGGAGAGATCCAAATAATCAGGAGAGAGCCAGAGAATCAGGAGTCAGATAACAAGGAGAGATCCAAATAATCAAGGGAAAGCCAGATAATTAAGAGAGTAATAGAATCCGAGACAGAGAATCAGGAAAGTCATAGAATCAAGAGACCTGGATAAATTTGATAAAGATAGAGAACCAGGAGAATGTTAGATAATCAGGAGCTAGAGAATCAGTAGAAAGCTAAAGAACCAGGAGTAAACTAGAGAATGAGGAGAAAGCTAGAGAGTTGGTAGAAGAGTAATGTGAAAGTTTTTGTGGTCATATGACCGGGGAAAAAAATATACCTTTTGATTAAAGTTAAAATTGAAAGCTCAAAAAGATCTCGAAAGCTTACAGCATTTATTGACAAGTAAACTTATCTAGAAAGTAGAGTGAAGACCGTTCTAAGAGTTCTCTTAAGTGTCCAATAAAAAGTTCCGAATATAGTTTATCGCGATAACTCGTCGCCAAGGCCACGACCATCCACAAGTTGACACAATGGGGTAGAGAGGAGGGATGTATATCCACACTTTCGTGGGGAGAGAGTGGGAAAGTTTTGAGTAAGGAACCACCCTTCAGACTCACTACACCCCGACATAATTTGAGCCCCAATCTCTCCGTCACCGGCGATCCAGCCCAACACGAGTGTGATGCGTTAGACCACGCGACCAGCGGTGCGGGTTGTAATGAAGGTTAAATGGCGAAGTTGTGTTGGTGAACATGGATAATTCATGTGTGATATATTTTATTTCTTTAAAACAAAGGGGCACCGACTATTCTAATCTATTTATCACCACGTCTTACTACCCGTTCGGGTCATACGCACTTACGCTAATGAGTAATGGTAGGATTATTGTGAGATGAAATGGAGGACCTACAGTTTAACGTGGGATACGAACCACGGTGGAGGTCTGGCATTCCACACATTTACAAGTTGAGATTAATACATGTCTTGTCAGAAGTGAAGGAAGGGTTTGGCAATCAGATAAATCTGTGCCGGGACCGAGGATTGAACCTCCGGACCCCAGCACAGAAGTCCGACACCTTACCCCTATAACACCATGTCTTCAGTAATACGGGTTAGTAATACAAATAGTACTTAACCAATTACAAAATGAAGATTACATAAATTGAATGGTGTATTAGTCGAAGCAATTGAAGTGTTGAAATTTCGAAACTCACGCGGGTGAAAGTTTTAGATTAAATCATCTCGGTTGGTTCCGAGAGAGATCGAGAAACTATTTGATTAATTCCCAGAGAGAATGTCGGGTATTTTAGAGCTGTTTAGAGGGGGTAAGGGGGTTGGGTATTTTCGGGGTAGAGAACTTTCATTTGGCGAGTTAGTGAGACGTTAGTGTCAGAGTCTTACACTACGTTTACTGATCGTAGAAGTATTACTTTGACTGATTACACTATGGCCCTTTATTATAAGCTGCACCATAAGTAACCTGACAAGGTAGTTCAATTGACCAGGCAGTCGTGCATTAAGTAAAAGGTCATGGGGTTTGAATCCTTGCCTGGTCACATTTAAAAAAATATATAATTATACGAGCATATTATTTTGATGTTTGTTCTGCTTGTACATTTACTTGGAAATGAAGAAGCGTCGGTTTAACATTATTCTGAGAATATTGTGTTATAACATGTTGACGAGCGAGAATATTGGTCCGAAAATTCTTAAGTTTCAAAATAAAGGGCCAACAAATGGCAAGAGAGTCACCTCAAAATGTGCACACTAATCATACTAGCATTTTACGATTAAAATGGGGTTCAGTAAGATTTCTAATAAAATAATAGTAAATTACTTATTTGTGTGGTAAGATATTTAAATTTAGCGAGAAGGTAAAGAAAGAAACCACCCCAAAATTCCAAAAATGTTTTAAGATTTTAGCTGGGTAAAGGGGGCCAGTAAAACTTATATTTAAAACACCTTTCAATATGGAATAAAATATCAATTTCGCAGATAACTAGAAATTATGAAAAAATTTTAAATTCTAAAATCAATATATGTGCTTAACGAGAGCTAATAATTTCAAAAACTAATATAAAAACATAATTAAGTGTCGTAGAAAAATTAAATGCGTGCAAGCAGCTAGGATGATCATCCCAAGTAATCAAACATAAAAAAATAGTGAAAATTTCAAATTTCAAAATTGGTTCAAAACTTTCGAGACTAATAGAATAAAACTATTCGATGAATTTTAGCTTGTAAGTACATACAACTTCTCAAATGATTTATTACTCAATGGCATTTCAAATTAAAACCAGGGAAACTGAGATCAAAATTTATACAACTAACATAGATCACTAATTTCGTTGTGGTTAAAAATTGAAATTTAGCAGAACGTAACCGCAGGGGTTTGAAGAAGGTTTAAATCTCTTTAAATCAGTAGAAATTTAAATTGGGCAAATCTGTAAGAGAACTACCAGATAACATAAAAGATGTAACATTTGTAATCTCAAAATAGTGATCTAAGAGATGTATGAAAGATGAGGGGGTCGTCAAAATTCCTAAACTGATAGATAAAAAAACTTTATAAATATTTAATGCTGTATAGGCAGACGAAAAATCCCTGAAAATAAACTAACACAAAAATTAAATATTATCTAAACGACAATCCATCATCGTTGTGATTATATAGCTAAATATTAATGACGCTGGGCGCGGGACGACTCCTAAAGAACTCAGTCGTAGGATCACTGGCTTACTAAGTCAAAGATCCTGGATTTGATATACGTGTCCAGGTGTAATTTTTAAATTTAAAGATTATTTTATTTAGATGCTGCTAAAATCGTCCTAAACAACTATAATATTTTGGGTATTCAAGCCATCATAAATATCGAATAAACTAGCATCTATCTAGGAGCGACAAAAAATCAAAATAAACAAATTATTGCTTAGTAAACCATATGCCCCTTGGAGAACCATGGTACTCATTTATTCCATATGTTTCTGTAACAGTAGTATATTATTACGATATTTGGTAAAACCCCTTGCTCTTTATTCCAACATTTTTCTGTAACAATGTATATTATTTCGCTTCAATTATCTTATGATCGTGCTTGAGCAAATATTGCGTTCGTTAGTGCACTCAGTTTGTGTGCTTAGGTGATTTAATTTGTTGATTTCCATAATCGGATTGGAATTGCCAAAGTTAGCTCAGGGTTGTACAAGGAAAAACTATATATATATAAAATTGGTAGATGGTAGATGTGTAACGTCCTAATTTGACACACTGTAGTTTTGATGCGGCTAACCCGTGCGAAGAACGGCTCAAACTACTAGCATATGTATGTATAAATGTATATATACCTTTCCGCTGCCAGTTTGAGAATCCTATGGGACGTGCATTCCCTTCCAGTAATGTAACTTTAGTTAAAACCAGCAGTTCACGGTTCATGGTGTTTCCGGCCTGTATACATTACTAATGTACCGTGTACCGTACACCGTGCACCATACCCAGATACGGACGCCATGTAACTGGTCCTGAGAAAACAAAACCTCTCGCAATATTCCGTGAGTAGTGTTATCCTACCTTAGTTTAAATTCATGAGCTCCGTCTCTCTGTGTACCTAGGAGCCTTTCTTGGACTACTTTTCCTAATAATATTACACACGGAGTACAAATGCTCTCCGAAATTTGTATGACATACAATTTTTTTGTTTTTTGCCTGAGGTTTTGCAATCCTCTAGAATAGTGATATTTAGCCTGGAGTACACGAAGACATCTTAAGGAACACGTAAAATTTAATATATAAATATCCTATATATAATGGTTTTGATGTAATTTATTTTATGAGTAGATTATAGTGTATAATATATAGCTTGCAATATGTGCCAATAAATATGGGGGGAGGGGGGGGGGGTAATCAAGTTGAAGAGAAATTATATCTGGGTCTAAGCGAACAAAAAAAGACTGAGTATCAATTATATCGAGGCTTTGAAACTACTAACTAGCCCCACTTACTAAGCGTCAAGCTCATCTAGTCAAAGGTTCGAATCCCGGACGGGTGAACTGAAGTTATTTTTATGAATTCCTAAACTATTTCCCATTCTTACCGCACACAAATGCTTGTACTTTTCTTCAAAATTCTATCTTATTCATTAGTGTAAATAACCGGACAGCCCATATGGGTAGTAAAAACCTATGCACATAAAATACACAAACAAAATGGCACAATACAATCGTACATACTTTCCCAAACAACAAACTTTGTAATTAAAAAAATCCCTTTATTTAAAAATCAGTTATGAGTAAACATATATTTTAACCAGAAACTATTCTAATTTGAAAATCACATAAAAAAACTTTTCAGATATGTTTGAAAAAAGCCAAATCGTTAAAATATAATTTGGATTAATTTCAAATTTTCTAAAATCATTTATTAAGAAACTACCCTTAGTTTTAAGGTTTGAATCAAAATCCCGATTCGATGTCGAGGTACGACCAAATAGCATCGTGTAGAACAGGCCATGCAAGAACTAAAGCAACGCTTGACAAGTGCGGAACGCCTGAAGGCTAACAATATGACTGCGAAACAACGCAACAAACAATAACGCATACAGCTTGCGAATGCACCCTCCGGAAATTCCAAGGGCCCTGGAATGATCACAATTACATACATACCAGAAGAAGTTATATAGTTACTTTCGTTGGACGTTCATATGCGAATTTATTGTATTTTATTGTACTGACTGTATACTATTGTATCACAATCAGGGCCATACGCAGGTGGGTGAGAGGGGATGGAGAAGGGGTGTTTGGGGATTCAAACCTCTCCCATTTAGAAATAAAATTACACTAGATAAAACAATATCAATATAATTAGACGATATCAAAAACTGTTCCAGTAGTAGATTCCATCGAGAAGCGATGTATTTAAGATTCCTACTTTATAATGTATTTCCTGAAGTCTAATGTATATCTTGGCCAAGCCAAAAGTATCGATGCGTCATGAATGGTTGAGTGCTGCGAATGATTGTGGGATTACAAGTTTTATCATCTCAGTAAAATACAAATATTTCATCTATTGTTTATTACGGGAGGAAACATCTGAATAATGTTTTATGTGTCTCTTGTGAATGTGGGGAATGCCAGGCCTCCACCGTGGTTCGGATTCCACGTTAAACTTGTAGGTCCTTCATTTCATCTCACAATCACCCTACCATTACACATTAGCGTAAGTGCGTACATCCCGAACGGGTAGTAAGACGCGGTAATAATAATAATAATGTATGTGTCACCATAACTATATCACATATTAGGTTATTGTATTGTTAACCAGTTAATTATACCTATTAATAAAAAAAAAATTGACCCCGCACTTCTTACAAAAATCCTGTTTACGGCCCTGATCACAATGACCATACATCTTATATAATTTATGTTATGTCACACTTAATCATTGTATACTCTCTGAAAATAAACCACACGCTAAGTAAATCTAAATATTGTTTACAGAGAGACAAACATAATTTTAATATCAACTTTTATTTTCGTTCAGAGGCACATTAAAATCCATCACAATCTTGAGATCAAAGATGTACACAATTAAAATACTTTCTCTGAGAGAAAATAAACGATATAGCTGACATGAAATATTATCAACATCAAGTAGATTTCCAGACGAGCTAAGCTAATCAGCTCAATCCTGTTCCAAAATTACCAGTTCATTACCATAGCTAATTACACCCTGGGATAAACTTCATAACTATGGGATCTCTACAGGGGGAAGTTTATTAGAGAAGCTGCAAGTTTTGATGTAGATAGTTTTTGTCTTTAGCAAGTTGGTAGTTTTTGCGTAAAGCAGAACAAGAGTAACTTCAAAGCGAACAAAAAAGAAAATGTGGAAGGTGGAGTATGGGCCCAATTACGTTCTCAAACGTAATTTTAAAAGTATGTTTCCTATATTAATGGTTTGTTTTTGTTTAAGACTAGTAAGTAAACAGATTTTTCATGTTTATAAACCAACTGTATTTTCGTTAGATACATTCAATAATTTGATAAAATTGAAAACTAATATTTCCTCTTACAATTTAAGTCAACTTGTGTTTTTAAAATTAAATTTTGGTATTTTGTTTAGTGTTTTTTGATATTTTGATTTGTGTTTCTGAAAATTAAATAACTATATTTGAAACCTTCCTGCTATGGAGAAGAGAAGTAAGTCCTCTTGAAGTGTAAGGAAGTATTGTACAGGGTGTACTTGGTACCTATTGTCACATATGCAGCAGAAACATAGACATTGAATGTAAGAAACTAGGAAAGTGGAGGACATGGAATGAAGTTTGGGAGGAACATGTTAGCTGTCGCGAGGAGAAACAAGATTAGGAATGAAGTTATCCGGGGAAGAGTTGGGGTACAGGTAGTACAGGAGATAGTAGAGGAATCAAGACTGAGATGGTATGGGCATGTAATGAGGATGGAAAAAGAGAGGATGCCGAAGAAAAAGTTGTAAATTATGTATGTAGGAAAAAATACCGCAGAGGAGGCTTAAAAAGAAATGGGAGGAGCCGATAACAAAGTATTCAACTGATAGGAGAAGTTGTAAAAAATTAAAGGAGGAAGAGTGTTGGAAGGCTAGAGGAAGATGGAGGTATTTTATTAAACTGACCATGCCACAGGCTGGAAACAGTTGATGATGATGTTGATAATGATGATTATTATTTTAAATGGTACAATATTGTGTTCACTTTCCAATAGTTGTTAAATTCAAATGTTACAGTTTTAAATAATTGTTTATCAAAAACATTTAGCTAAAAGTTAAACACAAATTATAGCCACCTTACATCACCTCTCGAATAACACCTAACTTACCTAGGTAATACAGCTCTCACCCAATGGATAACATCTAACTTACCTAGGTAATACAGCTCTCACCCAATGGATAACATCTACTTACCTAGGTAATACAGCTCTCACCCAATGGATAACATCTACTTACTTAGGTTATACAGCTCTCACCCAATGAATAACATCTAACTTACCTAGGTAATACAATTCTCACCCAATGGATAACATCTACTTACCTAGTTAATACAGCTCTAACTCAATGGATAACATCTAACTTACCTAGGTAATACAGCTCCCACCCAATGGATAACATCTAACTTACCTAGGTAATACAGCTCTTACCTAATGGATAAAATCTACTTACCTAGGTTATACAGCTCTCACCCAATGGATAACATCTAACTTATCTAGGTAATACAGCTCTCACCTAATGGATAACATATAACTTACCTAGGTAATATAGCTCTCACCCAATGGATAACATCTACTTACCTAGGTTATACACCTCTCACCCTGTTGACACCTAACAGGTGCTCAAACGAGACATCGTATCGTGGTGAGATTTTCTGTAGTCTAATTATGAAAAACAGTGAAAATGAGACCAATTGAATGACGAAACTAAAAATAGTGATCCCAATTTAGCATTTGTCAAAATGCAGAGAAGCGCAGTTAGATAAGTTTTCTGGTTTAAGAGAGTAATCGTGTATCTAATTTCCAACTTAATCGTGTAGCCGATGTCCCGGTTAATCGGTCGTGTGATGGGCTCTTAACAAGCAACCTTTCCCTGCAAGAAACCGGGCGCTTTCTTGTGTTCCGAGTTCGACCGGCAGAATGCGCTACCTCTCGTCACCGAACAGATTCTTAATCTCTTCTGCGTTGCATGACATTTTAATGGAGATTCCCAAACATTTGTCCTTGCCTCTGCCCCTTAATATTTTTTTTCATCTCTGTCCTTAATTCTCCAAGTAGAAGTGTGATTATTGGAGAATGAGATAAGCGGTTAAAAGGGAAGGTAGGTGGGGAGGAGAAAGATTCGAGCAGAAAATATTTTCTGCTATTATTTTATAGAGCGCCATTAATTTCTTTTTCCAAGTTAACGATGTAGAATAGAAAACCGGATGAATATTAAAACTGCGGGTAAGACTTGATTCACACTTTCTATATATATATAATATGCCTGAGTGTCAAAGCAATTCACACTTTAGCGGTAATGTATGTTGGACCCATAATGCTATATAGCACAAACAAGAGAAATAGCTGATCAGTGATTATACATATTGTTTACTCTCGATCTTTCCATATTAATGCGTTGCGCTGTGAATAAAATTAAAACCGAACAAGAACGACACACCGATTTTCCATTTAACGAATTATTTCAAATCTATTTACAAAAAACAATTAAACGCAGGTGTTTTATTGTATTTAGCTTTGAAGGAGCATGTGCACTGATTGAGTCGGTTGGTTTTGAAATTTCTTCCAGATAGATTATATGAAGCAGAACGGATAAAGCTGAGACGGTTTTAAACTTGTGCACAGCGACCAACGCTGATTTCCTGTTATTGGTTCAAAGCCCCTCCTGTGACCAAATGTATCTTATTTTTTTGGTGTGAACATGTGGCGCAACAGTAATATTAGTAGCAAAGTGGCCATGAGCACAATGAGAGAAAAAGTAATTAAATATTGATGACGTAAACATGTGCTCATTATTTTACTAATCATCGGGCCTGAGGGTGACAAACGCTCTTTGGTAGACTACCAATTAAGGATGGGGCCCTCGAATACTCAAACCTTAAAATACCTCGAACTCTTAAGGATATTCGAGATTAGAAAATTCGAGAATATATATAAATCTAGATTTAAATATATAAATATATTAGCATATTTCGGATAGGAATTTATTTTAAAGTTTTAAAACTGCTGTTGGTGTTTCAGCCCAAAAATAATTATAGTAAAACCTTAACAACCAGACCTTAGACCGTTAATTTACCACTAAACTGAATGTATAAATGGTATAATGAATGTTAACATTTAGTTACTCTTTCTATGTTCTAATAAATAACCCGCCTCGGTGGCGTAGTTGTGCTAACGCGCTAGTCGTGTTGAGCTTGACTGCTGAGGACGGGGAGATCGAGGTTCGAATCTCGGTCGGGTGAACTGGGGGTGCCTTTTCCTAAATGATTTTCCACTCTCCCTCCACGAAAATGCGGGTTCACTTACTCTAATTCAACCATCCCAATTCCTAATCCATTAGCGTAGTTAGTACTTAAAGCGTATAGCCCCAACGTGTAGTAAGACGCGGTGCTAAATAAAAATAGTATTTTCAAATATTTTAATTTAAACCTCGGTGTAATGTTCGTGGGTTCAAGCCCAGCTTGGGTTGAAGGTTTTTTTCTTGGGCGATAAAAATTCCATCAAAACTTACTTCTGATTTTAAGTAGAGCCATTGGTCCCACGACAATTGTAGTATGTAAAAGAAACCTGGAAATATGTGAAAATAGCGTTCCTGGCAAAATTGATAGGCCCTTTCGCTCTCGCTAATAGAAATTCTTGTGTGGTGATATAATCAGTTGGTTTAGAAAGTGCACGTTAAATTACCTCAAATAAAGAATAAATAAATATCCTGATATACTCCTATTTTATCTTAAATTCATGGATTCGGATTTGACCGATTTCTAGTATATTGTAGGCCCTATATTGGACCTCCGGGTCACCACCGAACAAGACCATGCGAGGTTGAGGCCCGAGTCCACGTGCTCACCGGTACAGGTTTCTCCCACTATTAATGAGCTAATGCGTAAATAATAAAATACCTCATAATATTTGTTCCAGTGTTATTTTAGACAACTTATATGGTCATGCAGTCCAAGGTTGTCACTTCATCAATAGACTGGACTTCTGATGACAGAGAATGGGGTCAGAAAACTGGTCGGGTGCTGTGAGATATTTTTTTCTCTAAGAGTTTTGTATTTTCTCTCCACGCAAACGTGGATACATTTTTCTAAATACAACCTTTCTGGTCTCTACACCATTAAGGTAAATATGCGAATAGCTCGAACGGATAGTAAGACGGAGGGCAAAAAAAGAAGAAGAAAAAGCCTCTTCTGTGAAGATTGAAACAAAAGGTAAGGAGACAACCAAGAAAGAGAAAGAAAGATATGTGTGGTTAGAGGAACAGAAGCTTCAATCAGAGAAGCCGGAAGTTCTCGAAAACTGTTTTGTAAGGGTTCTTTTCAAAAGCGTTGATACTAAGTCCTCCCCTTACTCCAGCGCCACAATAGCTTTAGATTAGACGCAGACTACAAAGAGATCAAAGCCAGAGCTTTAAAGGAAAATATTACATGAATCTAAAAAAGTGGTCACATTTTGTCGAGATAAATGAAAAGCTACACTGTTTTTAATAAATGTTTATTTTAGTGATAAAACTTAACAACACCACGTAGTATTTTATCCTAATATTTATTAATAAAACGAAGAGTGTGTCTGTCTGTCTGTCATGAGCATTTCGCGATATCTATAGCATGCAGATGGCTGACATTTAAAAATAATTAACAGCTCTTGTGCACAAACATGTGCATCTTTGAACAGGAATTTTGAGATAATGATTATTATTTTTTTCTGTTTGTTTGAAGCGAGGCAAAGCAAAGTTTTTCCCGGGGAGCCACGCAATAATTGTGAGGTCACCCCGGGTACGTCTGCTAATAATATATGAAAAGGGTGACCTGGTGGTCTAGGGGTAAGGTGTCTGACTTCTATGCTGGCGGCCGGGGTTCGATCCCCGGTCCCGGCAAAGATTTATCTGATTACCAAACCCTTCCTTCACCTCTGACAAGACATCTTGTGAATGTGAGGAATGCCAGGTCTCCACCGTGGTTCGGATTCCACGTTAAACTGTAGGTCCTCCATTTCATCTCACAATCACCCTACCATTACACATTAGCGTAAGTGCGTATAACCCGAAC
>CABFOW010002817.1:5556-37408 GCA_902141385.1 Timema californicum | reverse complement strand
AAAAAAGTCCTTTCAGAGGTAAACTCCTACCGTGAACGAACTTTATCTATTTTCACGTATTTATAAGTCAAGTCATGTGATTTGCCTCCGGCTTTTGTGATAGATATAATCAATACCTATAACACTAACAATATAGTTAAATGTTATCAATGTTGACCATAAAAAAGTTAGTATTTTGTAAAGGGTTTTCAAAAAGTCTACTCATCATCAAATCAAGGTAGAGTGTAGGCCGACAAGATTAAAACATTTTTTTTATATCTACTATAATCAAGCAATATATTTATCATAATCAAGAAATGAAGGATGGTTGCTCACTTTAAATCTCAAACAAAGATGAGAATAGCAGATAAAGTATGTATTACTTCACTTTGTCAAGATGGTCGTCTCATTAACAGACACCGTATACTTACTTTTAAAATATATTTTACGACAAGTTTTTCATAAATAAATTGATAATAATGTGAGTTCACTAAAACTTTATTCCCCCACATAAAAAGAGTTTGAGGGATGATGGGGGGTGGGCGGGGGGATGGGTTGGTTTCATCCCTTCATAGGGGCAGGAAAAGCTTCCAGAAAAGTTCCACATCGTATCAATAAATAATATTGGGCGTACGTAAATCATTTTGTAAACTTTCTACCGACCCTATTTTCCTTTCATTCTATTCGTTATCTATCCCTTCTACCTTAGCAACGCTATCTCTCTCACCGTTCTCTCTTCCAGGTCTCTTTCTCACACGTTTGTCCGCATGGTATGACCAATGAGTCTACCACACACGTCCGCGCTGAGGACCGAAACGCTTTTAACTAAAAAACAAACAAAAGAGAGAGAGGGGGATAAAAAAAAACATTACTAAAACGTGTTTTCGTTTATTGGCCCATTGGGTTTACAGCACACATCGAACTAGGAATAAAATAAATGTACGGCCGAATCATAAAAAAACAAACAAACGTGGTGACAAACATTCTCGCATTTCCCAGTAACCAACTACGTTCACGCTTAGTAATAATAGTCATAATAATAACTAATAACGTTACTTTTGTTTCAATTGTTTTTTTCGACACGACTTTCAAGATAATTTTCACAAATGGAAAATAACATTTTTAATTAATTAATTAGAGGAACAGTTTATTAAGGCACGTTAAATATAAATCCCTAGAGATGCTTTTTTTTAAAAATAATTTAGGGGCAGCCAAAAGAAGTGTGTAAGGATTTTAATTGCGCGTGCAAAATTAAATAATTTATTCAAAAAAAGTTTTGTTTTATTGTAAGATGATTCTAACATTGATCTCTAATAAAATAATCTACTAAACATGGATATTGACTAAATATAAGCCTAAAACCGACTGGAAACATATTTGTTAGTTTTTCAATGTTTTTAGCCGTGTTTTAAACATGTGCACTATTTTTTTAACTGTAAATATTATGATTTTGAGTTAGTTGTCGTTAAAATAATAAGTGGAAATAAACAAAATTAGTTACTGGAGGATATTTAAATATTGGCTGTATCGTTGAATATTCACAAAGCTTAGTAATAATGATATTTATGATATTCGAAGAATGTATGGATTCCAGGAAATTATATTTTCTATGTCATAAAAATGTAATTGGGGTTTCTACAAAAAGTGCATTGAGCTGTAAATTAAAACAAATATCACAAAACGTGATTTATAGCTAAATACTGGCTTCGGTGGCTACATTGTCTCGGGCACTACTCTTGCAATAGATATGACTGTCCTATCGATGACGGGTAAATCGGGGTTCAATCCCGGTCGGATGTATTGAGGGTGGTTTTCATTAAGTGGTGTGCGTATAACCCGAACGGGTAGTAAGACGCGGTTCTAATAATAATAGTTTACTAAATGGTTTCCCACTCTCTCTCCACGTAAATGTGGGTACAATTCTCAATTTAACCATCCTAACCCTAGCCCATTAGAGTAATTAGAATATAAACGTATGAATCGAATGGGTAGTGGTGCAAAAAACACCTATATATATAATTCATTATGACATTCATAAATTCAGTTAAGTGTCAGTTATTAGTCTGGAGTCTAGTCATTAAGTTTTTCATATAAATATGTTGGGGTTGAGCCACCAATAAGCATTATTAGAGCTTTAAGACAAATTCCGGCTCATATTTTCCCCCTAATCTCGAATCATATATATACAGGAGATGTTAAGAAACTCGTAGCCCAAACTGCACACATAATTTGTTTGAACCAAAAGTAATACAAACTCCCTATACACTTACATCCGGAAAACTATGCTAATACCATGAAACTGTGTTCAAAGTTTCGGCGTACAGCACAGAGAGAGCAAAGCTGTGCAAGCATGCGTGTACAACAGGTTGCATAGAAATTAGGCGCGTAGCGCTACACACTTCTACATCTTGGAGTACGGCAGCAGAACATACCACAGTTAATAAACAACACCACCAGTCTAACTAGAAATTCTAATACGTTTTGAGGTTCATCATTAATGGTACTACATCACAGAAAGTTCTTGCTATTATTACATGTGTAATGCCACACGCGCCTAACTCCTATGACACCTGTTGTAAACGTATGCTTGAACAGCTTTGCTCTCCCAGAACTGTACGCCGAAACTTTGAAAACAATTTCATGATATTAGCATAGCTTTCCGGATGTCAGTGTATAGGGATTTTGTATTACTTTAGGTATATAAGTGCAGTTTGGACTATGAGTTCCCGAACATCCTATATAAATAATACTAATTAGAATCTTGCGTTTTGTTGCAAAAAAAAACTCTTCCTAACCAATCCTTGAACTAAAAATAGAGAAACAAATAAACATCCTGCAAACGTATCCATCTGAGTAGCTAAAGCCCTGCCCCCCCCCCTTTTCCCTTTTTTTCTTCTAAATTCCGGATGTAGACATAAAACTGAGCCTAGCTTGTGGTTTGTGTCGTACTTTTTTTCTTCTTCTAAAAAATGAGCTGAGGAGAACAAGGGATGGAAAAATATATATTTTTTTTCAAGCATCGCACAGCAAGTTTTTTTGAATGCCCGCACGCAGGATCGATGTTTGTGTGACGTTTCCAACTAGCAGATTAAAACCGACCACGGTTCCGTGTTCCACCCCCCTCCTCCAACTCGTTCTGACCCATGTTTTGGTTAATTTGAGTGGCGGCCGCCAGCGGTTGTTCGCAAGAGATGGGGGTGAATGGGGGTGGTTAGGGGGTTGATGTCACATGGACCACATCACACAAAAATATCAAAAATTGAAACGATAAAAATGATCAATGTGAATCTATTTTTTTAATAGTATTACCTTTTTTTCTTGTCAAATAAAATGAATACACAACTTTTTAAAAAATATTTTTTTTAGGAGAAAATTTATAATCACCGCCAAGGGAAATATTCGCGTGACATAAAATCGAAAAGGCGATGTTTCAAAAATGTATTTTAATAAAAAAGGGTGATATGTATATGTTTTTATTATTCCCTCCCCTACCTCCACTAGATCTTTTGAGTTAAATCAATCAGAAACAAATATATCTGATCTTATGTATTCCATCAAAACAGATAATTATTTGGTCTAAAATAATATTTCGTGGATAAATCTAGTCAAATGTTTTGCGCTTTTAACAATAATAGTGGTTTAGCGATACATACGTTATTTGATTCATGTCATGACATCTTAGACCAGTCGATAGCGTGACTGTCTAGTGAGATAAAGGTAGCGGGGTTTGACTACCCGCATAGCCTAGAAATGTATCGATAGTGAATTTAGGGTTTTCCCTTTGAGAGTGATGAATTAATGGCCGGGGAGGCTGGTTGTAATGTCTGTTGTAGAATTAAGCCAGTCAATAAGTCAGGTTGAATACCATGAAGTAATAATAACGTTTGCATAGGTTCACCCTATCATCTAGACATTAAAAAATCAATAACGGCATGAAGGACAGGAATAAGTACAGTCCTATTTTCATATTAAGAGCCTTTATAAAATGCAAGAATTTTTTAGGTTTACATTGATAAGAATGTATTATATTATTATTATTATTATTATATAGGCATTTATAAGCGACAGATACAGATCGCATCACGTACGAAAGTAGATCCGAAAGTCTATCTAGCTTATGAGTGGTGGGAACTGACAACTAGCAGAAGATTTTTATTGCAATCATTGGCTGAAAGTCACTAATATTAACCTACTAAGAAATTACTTTGTTTTTGCAATACTATATTATCAATAAACAGTTATATCAAACGAGTCTGAGAATACTTCCCTAAGAATTGCTGTATAATTGGATTTTTCTTAACTTATTGAAATAACAAAATATATTAATGAAACTATTATGATTTTTTTGTTTTGTGGTTGTGGCAACAAGATATATTATAGTTCATGAAATGACAAATTACAAAGTATTATTGTCACTCTTGTATCTTATATTTTTAATTTGTTTGTTGTGAAAGTTTTGACCGTTAAAAGTAACAACAACTCAACATAATATGGTCTTATAAGCTCAAATAGTTCGTTGAATGGATACATGAAAGTAGATCTGGTAAGTTTACTCTCGGCTGTCAGTTATCAACACTCCTGCGCTGTATAGACTTTAGTATCTTCTCTGGCTGTCAGATTGGATCTTCCTATTAAAATCGGACTATAGCTACTCCGTTTAGGCCACTGAAGTGGAACAGAGGATGTAATGGAGTGACCACATACCTCGGTATAAGCAAGCTACTCAGTGTGTTACTCCATTCAACATGCAAGATCCGAATACCGGGGTCAAACTGCTCCTCCCACACGTAAGCTTACATGAGGAGGAGAGGGGGGTAACATACCTATGGACCATCAAGCTGAGAGCGAGAGAGGGGGGGGGGAGGCGATACAAGATTTAATAATGTCGCATGCCCGCATAGCATGTTGCTGTCGGCCTGCACATCGGAATATCTGCAATGCGATGCTCGTGTCACATACCAATAAACACACACATCCTCAGACACGCATGTGTGGAGAATGTGAAACGATATATCCTACTATATATAATATGTATGTGTGTATTCAAATCAGTTTATAGAAATAATTTTAATAGTCCAAGAAAAAAAATTAATCTAATGATTGATTAAAATAAGGTAAAAATAAGAGTATTGATGATTTGACAAGCGATAGTTTTATTTAAATAGTACTAAGAGATAAACTAGAATAATATTAAAAACTACTATAGTGGTAATCTTAACCAACACACCGTATTATTTCTCGGCAAACAACATTACTAATAATAGTTTTTAAACAGTGTATGCCTTTCTAGTAGTTTTTAATATACTATTTGACGACAACAGTACTATTATGATGACGTTTTATTATTATAAATTACTATCGTGGTACTTTTGGTACAATTAAATTAAAATCATATGCCAATTAGTTCTTCAGGAGGGAAACAATGTTTTCTTAAATAAAACAAAAAATTCCAAGATGTCATATACAACTTTGATATAAAAGTGATCGTGATTGTAAAAAAAATGTGTTTATAATAATGTTTACAATAAACTATATTAATGTTATATTGATGTTCACTGTACATTATAGTAGCCACTAGATAATTAATTACCCGTTATTTGCATAGGATGTGCTTTATAACTAGTATCTACATCTATTAACCTTTCAAAGTTGATTCAAAGGAAATCCGATAAGTAGAAGCCGAGAAAAAGGTCTAAAAAGTGTTTTTTTGTAGTCGCCATATTGTAACGAAATAAAAAAAAGTAAATTTTAATTAGCATGTATGTTATACGTACATACGAGTTACGTCCATGCGAAATTTCAGCACAATCAGTGAAGTGGTTTTAGCGTGAATGAGTAAGAGACGCCAGCTCATGTTTTTTTAAATGTTATTATTATTCGTTGGAAGTAGGATAATATATTATAGGCCTAGTGTATGTTAAGAGTTATTACAAACATGTTCCTTGTTTATTAGTATATTCTAATATAAACATGGGTGTAAAATAAGTTCAAATCACACCATTTATACATCTCTTTCCGGGACAAAAGAATTTCCTTTTACTGTTTCTTTTTTTTACGACTTCCGAAAAAAACCCACCACTTTCTATCAAATTCCTTTTGGCCGTTAAATAGATTTTGGCTTGTGGAAGGGGGAAAATATATCTGAGAATCGGGTAGACGATATATATATATATATATACACAAATAAGCTAACTAAGAAATCAAATCAAATCTGCAACACGTGAAGTTCGGAAACCAATAAAGTGTGTTTTATAAATGGGTTTTGGTAGCCACGGGTGTGAAGAGGACAGAAGATAAAAGAAAGAATACGAGATTAAAAATTGGTTCAAAGATGGCAGGAATATTTTACAAGAAACTAAAACAATGCAAAAACTTCTCTCTCTCTTTATATATAGAGTAGGTAGGTAGGACCTTTGGCTTAGCGTGCCAGTGCTCTTTACCACTGAGCTATCTAGCGATCGTCCCGTATTCAGAATAATACTTCACTCCAATTGGATAGATATATACTCACGTCAGATTCACCTGCGGATGGCTGGGAGATCGGGGTTCAAATCCCGGTTGGGTCTATTGAGGGCGGTTTTTCCTAAATGGTTTATCACTATTCCGCCATGCAAATGTGGGTATATTACCCCTTAAATTCTTCTTTCCTCTTCGCTACCCAATTGGAGTAATTATCATAAATGCGTATAGCCTGAACAGGTAGTAAGACGCGGTGATTTATATACAAACGTGGTGATTTATATATATATCACCGCGTCTTATTACCTGTATCCAATTAGTTACTATACACTGGAGACTACTCGGTGCATGAGGCGAGCTACTGAAACCTCAAAACAATTAAGTATATGAAAGGCGAATAACGATGCTTTCTTCCATCTTGATTCGTTTGGAATGTATCTGTACTATTTACAGCATGAAGCCATAAATGAGTCGCCGAAGGCTTAGATATGAATGATAGCTCTTCGCAGCCGACGATATTCACACGTCCATCTCAGACTCTGCCTTAAATTTGGAGTGAAGTATGATTCTGAACACGAGCCGATCGCTAGATAGCTCAGTGGAAGAGAGTACGCTAAGCCAAAGGTCTCGGGTTTGATTCTCGTGTTCAGGTGCTATTTCTAACTTTATTCGATTAAAACCTTTTTAATCTTATGAAACACTTTGCGGATACCCACTTTGAACAAAATTGTTCATGATATTCGAAAACTTTCCAAGAATTCAAAAAGCAGTAATGAACTACGCTTACTTTTAGGGTTAATATCAATTTTGAAAGACATCCTTCAAAAAGAACTTAGAAACTAACTTTATTCTAGCAGAGACACGACACCCGGCCCCCTGGCCGTTAATACATCACTGTTTGTCCAATTCAAACATTTGTTGTTGTCGTTTTTGACATAACAGGAATCGAAGCTGATGACCCAGCTATAGCCAGACATAATCGTAAGACTAACTTTTTATTTTTAGGACGTCATATAAAACGTTAAGATCCATTATTATCTTTAGTTTGATAACTATCACGATTACAAAACTTCCGATACACGATAAATTAAAAACAAATAAATGGAACGGCACAACGCAAAGACTTTCTCCCACTTTTATCTTCAAATAGACGTTTACTAAACACACGTAAGGTTTGTGAAACGAAATAATAGGTATAATACATTGTTATAGAAATACTACACCAAAGATCATAAATGAAATAATATACACTGTTACTTACTCTATGGCGTTAGGAATTAGGAATACTGTTACAGAAAAATTAAGAACAGAGAAACATATTTGTTCACCAAAGAGCAAAATAATCAAATACATTTTCAAAGGCCTGAATTAAAAGTTATATATATTTGCTTATAGCTGAGAAATTATTGGTTTTATAAAAATATATTTCAAATAAAAAAATTGTATCTTTAATAGTACTATAGCCTTACAATGATAATTTATTTCGTATCTCAAATAGTTGCGGAAAAATTATGAAAATTGAAAAATTTCCCCTCTGTAAAATACCCTCAAAGTTATTTCCATGTGAAAATGAGGATTACCATCTAGTTTATAATGATACACAATGTCTAGATATAAAATTTAATCAAACCCATTTGAGCGAATTTCTAGAAAATCGATTTTTTTCTCTTTGCCCTTCAGTAAACTATCCTTAAATTTAGGGTTAGACATCTAATTACAAAAACCCCTCGGGAGGGACCTTATTAAAACCACCCGATACCAAGTTGTAGTCCAATAGTTTTCGGTTCTAGACCGAGGTACAGACAAAACGGCATCCGCAATGCAAAAACAAATTTTGGTTTCAGGAGGTCATGAAACGTCGATATTTATCAAAATCTCGAGCTCAATATTCTCGACAATCACAATAATGTCCCTCCGAGGTGTCGAGATAAAGTAAAAGTTAGTTTAGGTCAGCCCATAAAGCGAAACAAGCCAACTAGGCAAAAAAAGAAGAAAGGCAGAGCTTCCTACCCAACCGGAAAATATCAAACGTGGTCTGTTCTCTCTCAAACTATTTGCTACATTAACCTGAACTATGACCCCCCTACCCCCCTCATTCTCTCCTATCTACCTTGTTCGTCATCCCCTCTTCTCTGGACCTCAAAACGTCATCATACCTCTCTTCAGAACTGTGTGTGTGTGTGCGCGCGTGTGTGTGGTCGCGCAGTCTGGGAGTGACGTTTAGTCGCAGCAGCCGGCTAATTACAGGGCTGCAAGATTAATGAGTCAACTCTATCTTTATCTCCCTCTATATATCTCTCCCTCTCTCACACACACACATGCTTCGTGTGTGTTTGTTACCGTCATGTGCTGGTGCGGACTTGCGTTGGAATAGTAGTCAAAATAAACACGAGCACATACAGCACAATTTTCATAAAGCTCGCCCCCTTTTTTTAAAATAAATAAAAGCAAACTTTTTTTGCGGTCGACATTTACCAAATTTTATTTGATTATAATTATTACTGTTGTAATTTTATAGGTATTGATAATATTCATCACATGTGGCAGCCACATATCACACGATTTGACGTATGAATAAGTGAAAGTAGATATAGTAACTATTTCTGTTAGGTAAAGGCTCTCCCCACGAAAATTTGACTGTAGATGTGGCTGTTTTTATAGTAATCATAGCTAAAGGTTCCTGGTTTGATTCCTGTCATGACCGAAAAAACGTATCATTTGTGAAATGTGGGTTTCCCCCCTTTCACAGTGATAAATTAATGGCTGGGGGGCCGGATGTTGTGTCTGTTTTAGACTTAAGCCAGTTTTTAAGTCGTGTGATGATAAAATCCTTTGGTTCAGAAAGTGGACATTCAATTAAAGAGTTCAGTTTATTCAGAGAAGAAATACTTTAGTCAATAACTTTATTGGCGGTTCTTGATGTTATTGACGAGGTGAGGGGAATAATGGTTACTTTATAAGGGAACGCGCCTGGATAGAGCATGGGAGACTACGTTATGATTAAAAAGTAGCCTCACCTCCAAATGTCATATGGCATGGTTTGCCAGCGACCGGGAAAATCGACCTTTAAATCTAGACTGTGGGAATTTTCCACTTAAGGGGCCGGTCAACACTCGTTCACCCATAAAAACATGGTATTATAAAATAAAATATTGTGACAAAACCGTTCTATGTATTTGAAATCGGTTTTCACCCAGGAATGTATATTATCTAGAAAGAAGACTCTGTATAACTTTTACTAATCATATTAATTAAATTATACAATGAAATTTATCACATTTTCAACCTCGCACTATTTTGCTTATAAACACTTACTTAAGTAAAATATTCAAAATTGACTTTTACTATATAAAGCAGAACTATTTTTACTTCAAATTTCTTAGATTAGAACTTTTATTTAGTGTTCTATTTTTTTAAATGAATAACTACTTTAACAAGATCAATATGGATGTAGGTATTAATGTTGGAAAAAGAAGAAATCACAAGGCTAGATAATATTTTTCTCCTTGTTTTAGCTATTTGTTTATAATTGATTAATTAATTAATTTTGAAATAGTTTGGTAACCATAGTGTAACGCTACTTGTAGGAATACCGGGAAAGAACTACGTATACCGTTTAGAAATTTACTAGGGTCTTCCATTTACAGCGTTGCCACTATCGTTTTAGAAGTGACGACACAAGTCATTTATTCCAAAATTGTGAAGCTTTAAAATTATGTTCCCACTATTTTAAATCATAAATAGGAATCAATGTATTCGCCTGAGAGTGGTAGGCGTACAATTTTAAGCATCGATATTTAAGGCGCTTGAATAGTTAAACAGAAATCCACAAACATCGTGTAATTTTTAAACGTTCATGGTCTGAGATGTGTGTGTGTGTGTGTGTACACATGCGCACGCACGAGAGCTGGGTTGTGAGACCAGTGCACTTATTGTTCCTTCCCCCCCTCTTTGCACAGTTTAACCCCCAGCCCTTTTGAAAGGGAGTAGGTATTGTAGTTTAGGTTGAGGCCTATTTTTATTATTATTATTATTATTATTATTATTATTATTATTATTATTATTATTAGCACCGCGTCTTACTGCCCATTCAGGTTATAAGCACTTACACTAATGTGTAATGGTAGGGTGATTGTATAGATGAAATGGAGGACCTACAGTTTAACGTGGAATCCGAACCACGGTGGAGGCCTGGCCTTCCCCACATTCACAAGTTGTGACTAATACACGGCTGAGGCCTAAAGTTGACAACCGGAGCAAGAAAATACTTATTGATTCAAACCAATTTTTAGAATTGATTCGTTACGCGTGGTGGGCACATAATAGAATATTATTTTTTTAGCTCATTAATTGAAAATGTTTTTATATTTTCTAAGCACTTCTTCTTACTAACTGTTAACCTTGAATAAATAGTTCATTTTATTGTATTAAAAAACAAATTAGCGTATAATATTAGGGGCTGGCACTGATGCTACTCTTCACTTCCAACGACTATTGACCAGACCCTTAAATGATTAGTCTAAATATGTTGACCACCCGGACAGGTAGTAAGAATCAAGACGTAAGACGCAATGTACACAACAAATTTAAAAAAATATCTCCACACGAGCTAATTTATTTATTTATTTGCATATTCAACCCACAAATTTATTTTTACAGGTTTTTGAATCGAATAGTTACGCAAATAATTGTAAATTTTTTAATGTTATAATAGTTTTAAGATATCTAGAAATTAAATAAGTTAAAGATATAACACATTAATAATAATGTTATTATTATAAAGTAGTGTATAAATTGTATTTAAAATAATGAAACTTTTTTTTCAAATGAACCCAGTGTTATTGAAGGAGTTAGACTTGTCCAGAAAACTATCTTGAGAAGATATAAAGGGAAGATAGAGAGATACGATAAGAATATATTTGAGAAAGATCTGAGGAGAGAAACATCAACAGATTTAAATTCCAATTATTAACTAATTAAATCTTTCTAATTGGAAGATACAACACAAGCAAGGATTTGTAGGGGTGAGAGGAGGAAAGAGGGGACGAGGAGAATACGGAGAAAAGGACTGATAAAATTAAATGAGAAAGAAGAAACGTAACATTTCCAGAAATTCTTCTTTAAAAATGTGTTAAAATAAAAAAATATTTTCCAACTCTAATTACCATTAGTACATATTTGTGTTATGTGAGCTCAAAGAAAACCCCAATTTACTGACCCCTCTTCCAACTTCCTCCCCACCCCGAGCCCTCCAAACTCCAATTAGTCAAATTTCCATTCTAAATAAAAAATATAAGTTTTGTCCAGGCAAGTTCTTCTATACAATATTAATGCAATGGTTATTAAATATATTATTTTAAAGAAAAAGTTGGAGTAGGATCGTTCTAGGGTATGTACCACCACATTCGTTTGAAAAGGTGATGGAAAGATCTTAGTAAAACAAAAAAAACACACGCCCATATTGGTATATTGAGAGACTGACGCCTTATACCATGCGACCACACCTGTGTCAGTCATGGACAAGTATACCGTGCTTTCTATACCTAGGAGTATAAACGTGAGCAAATAAAGCAATTTTTTTTATCACTGCGTCTCACCAGCCGATCGGATTATACGCAACTGCACTAATTACTCTAATGTTGTTGGGATGGGGAAGGTTGTATTTATAAGAAGAGTAGCCGCATTTGCTTGCAGGGAGGGTGTAAACCCAATATAATGTTAAAGTATCTAAAAAAGGAAACACCGAAAGAGAATTTAACTCATACAAGCCCTCCAGGATATCCACGTATTTACCTTAATGAGTTAGTGATGATGAAGGTATATATTAATAAAAATGTACTCATATCTGCATGATCTATAATGACATCATTAGCATGGGTGGTCGTTACGATATAGACTACTAGAGACAAATATTCTAGCTGCACTCCGCGAAGTTATCATTAATATAACATCTGGTGTTGTTATAACTAATCTAATTTGGGTTTAAAGTATTATTTTTATAATCAAATATTTTTTTTATTTTATCTAATTATTTTTTGCTTTGGTTTTAAGTTCATCATAGTTATCATGACAAAAATAACAAGTTTTCTATTCGTGAGCACACTTAAATAAACTTTAAAAAGTCTCTCGGACGGCAGACCCTTACCATGTAACTGGTGATGTGAGGGGGAAAGAATAACTCACTCACACGCGGTAGTTCGAGAACTGGAGGAGGACTAAAGTGAAAGGTCTAGGTCTGTCGCGAACGAATGAACTAAATAGTTTCGCGAACTATTGAACTAGATAAATGAAATGCTCATTTCAGTGAACTAAATCACTTCGAACTGTTCCAAACAGTGAACTTTCACCCCATTTCTAAACTAGCTTGAAAGAATAACGCTGGCAGTTCCGAATGGTGGAGGGAGTGCGTGCACTACTGAGCATTGCAGATGACGTCATCCACACGTATCTGATTTCAATTATTATTATTATTATTATTATTATTATTATTATTATTAGCACCGCGTCTTACTACCCGTTCGGGTTATACGTACTTACGCTAATGTGTAATGGTAGGGTGATTGTGAAATGAAATGGAGGGCCTACAGTTTAACGTGGAATCCGAACCACGGTGGAGGCCTGGCATTCCCCACATTCACAAGTTGTGATTAATACACGTCTTTGTCAGAGGTAACAGAAGGGTTTGGCAATCAGATAAATCTGTGCCGGGACCGAGGATTGAACCCCGGACGCCAGCATAGAGGTCCGACACCTTACCCCTAGACCATCAGAGCACCATCTGATTTTAATCCGTCTCCCGAGATTATTAATGGCGTTGCCGATGTCTGATGCATCCGATGCGGATAGGTGAGCGCAGTCTCATTAAAAATATTGTAAAGAATATAAAAATATAATTCGTGCGATGCGTGCGGTTTGTCCGGTGCAGGCTAGTGGAAACGTTTGTTTACCTTTGGCCTGCGCGCCCACCGATGCCAGATGTTTTTTTTAGATCCAACGCGCAATAAAAGGAACAATAATAATATTGTATTTTATGACTTAGCGGGAGAACAAAGGGGGGAATTAATGCCATGATTATAGTCTTACAAAGGCAACTTTTCAAAATACAAATGGGTGAACTAAACAAATGTGACGTGTGCGCTTAATTTTGTTTTAAATTGGGGAAATATATATTATAAGCTCGTTATTCAACCCCGCTTGACAAAATCTATATATTACATGCGAGGTTAAAATAAAAGAGAAGGTTTCCGAGCGGTTTGGGGGAGGAGAGGGAGTCTATGTGTCTGCAGCTATTGATGGTTAAATTAAAGAGAAGAGAATTTCAGTGGCAACATTTGGGGGTGGAGGATTAATTCAGAGCTAGGCCCCTGGAAATGGTAGTGTTATTGTGCGGGAATGGTTGCCTGGGGGTAATATATCACTTGTCGAGCTATTGCGGCGTGCGCAGCGCCCTTACCTTGGTTGTTAGAGGGGGTGGAGGAGGGGGGCAGGGGCTACGCACGAGAAAAACAAACCAACGACCAATTCATTTAACGAGACGAAGGGATAAAACAACGAATAGGAACTGAAACAATTTCGAATTACATGTCGGTTCTGTGCAGTTAAAATAAAAATAAATAAATAGTAGGAATTGATAAAATCATCGATTTAGTTTTAAATATGTTGCCTACATGTGACGTCACGGCAAGGCAAGATAGGGTTTCACGTGTTATTGAATTTACGTTCTATTCGGTGAGCTTTAAAAATATAACATTAAAATGAAAACCATAAACTCTTAAATTATTATAAAAATAGTTTTAGGTTGTCACAAAATTATTATTTTGATAATAAAGGTTTTTTTTAAATTTTCTACAACTCAGGCTATTTGGTTTACACGCGGAAATGGCGAGTAGAGATCTTTCTGCCGGGATGTAGTTTAAAAATATCTGTGGAAGCAAATTTATATCTAGAATAGGAAGCAAGAAAAAAAGTCAATGGTGTCCAGGAGAAAATAGTAGAGCGATTGTTTATACTCGTCAGAGGAATAGGGGAAGTGTTACTAGCATTTAAAACAAGATACCTCACAGGATGAACTGATCATTTTAATTCCCTCTCTCTATTTCGTAAATTGGCGTTTAAGTGATAAAGTGCTTTGAGTGCGTCAAGTTAAAATACCGTCCACCTAGAAAAATGCCTCCGAATTCACCGAGTAAGCAAAGTCGTTGGACGAATTATTCAACGTTTATTCATTTTGATACTAGCTCATAATTGTATCAGTTTCAAACTATCTAAAACAACCAGCCGATGATAAAACATCCTAAATAGTCTAAACAGCAAGTGGCGTATCCTAATCCTAAGTACCTCAGTTCGGATCCCAACTAACTTTAAATATGCCTGAACTGGTTTAGGTAGTCGAGGGCTAGTTTCCGGTTGATGCTGACTAAGTTATAATTTGTTCGGGCACCAGGTAGGTTATTCTACCAAAAAACTATGATGATGTCATGAAATAAGTACGAAAATTAATAAATGAAAAGATCAAGATAAAAACATGACAAACCTTAATTTATATTTAAAAAAAAGTACTATCAGTGATTTCTTGTAGCTCACCTCTTTAACTACTAGTTTTAAGAGTCAATCAAGACCTTGCGGATAGCTAATATCGACGAATATTTTATTTATTTCTTAGTTATAACTGGATTTACGTATTACATAAAAATTTAAAAAGTGAGAATATCCCATCAAAATCTATTCGTAGCCTCGGGGTAAAGTGCCCGCCTAAGGAGTCGATGTTCGTGGGTTCAAACCCAGCCTAGATCAACGGATTATTCTTGAACGCTAAAATTTCGTAGCACAACTTCCTTCAAAGGGGAAGTAAAGTCATCGGTCCCATATTGATTGTGGTATGTAGAAGAACCAGGGAAAGTATGTGAAAATACCTTTACGGCGAAATTGGTAGGCCCACTCGAGCTCGCTCAATGAAATTCGGTGTAGAATGCAATGAGAACCACCACACTTCCTGAATAATTCCCTTGTCCTTGGGATTTCTGCCAGATGGTGCAGGCAGCACTAATCAGCAAAAGGGGTGAATGTAAGCCATTGACAAGACGAATAGCAATCACATCAAACCAACCTCCGGGTTGTTAACTTGAGAATAAATGTTTATGTGAGGATCAAAAATAATGAAAACACAATTTACAATGTTATTCTGGTTTGGGAAAGTGAAACAAGTGAAGATCAAAATGTCTTAACTGGAGACGAGAGTTTGGAGACTTTGTTATATTACAATAGTATCTACTGGAATCCTATCAAAACAATGGCGAACTCTACCTAACCTAACCTCTGGCGGACATATATTAAACTATTATCATGAACCAAGATGATACTTTTTCAGATTTCCAAGTGGGTACTATTCAGGATTTTCACTTTGAGCCCAATTCGGTGGTAGAATGGTCTAAGGCGTAAATATCGCGATAGACTGGACTTAATATGACGAGAAGATCAAGGTTCAAATCCAGTTTGGGTGGTTTTTACAAATTATTGTTTTCAATCTCCATCCAGGCAAATGCTAATATTATTAGGTGTTCTACCTTTCGACAGATTCATTACCTTGTCCAAATTGAGCCCTACAGCATATATCAGTAGTTTCCTATATTTTATGTCTGAATCATCTTATTTCCTTGTTTGAGGACATTACTTAGTTGAATATTCCATATTTATGATCCCCTTCAACACCTTGTCTTCTATGACGTCACTCAATAAGCTATTCCTTACTATCACGTGACACACCTAGTTGAACTTTTTCCGTATAACCACGTGCAGAATGGTTCTTTTTTAATTGACAATTGCGGTGACATGGTGGTCTAGATGTGAGGTGTCAGACCTCTGTGCTGCGGGTCCGGAGTTCAATCCTTGGTCCCAGCACAGATGTATATGATTACCAAACCCTTTCTTCACCTCTGACAAGACGTGAATTAATCACAACTTGTGAATGTGTAGAGTGTCAGGCCTCCACTGTGGTTCGGATCCCACGTTAAACTGTAAGTCCTCCATTTCATCTCACAATCCCCCTAACATTACACATTAGCGAAAGTGCATACAACCCGAACATTAGTAAGACGCGGTGCTAATAATAATAATAATAATAATAATAATAATAATAATAATAATAATTGACAAGTCTTATGATTTTTTCATTATTCATCCAATTTGTCCACTTTATCCTCCTTATTCTCCTCCAGCACAACGTCTCAAAACATTCCAAATATTTATTCTAATTTTTTCTCCCATATTAAGTTTAAATATGCAGATAACCCGGGAGGATAAGCAGTGCAGTTTTTGTTAAGATAAATTAAAAATTAAAAAGGTTTTACTAAAATACTAAATTTCTATAATATATCTTTATATAAATAAAACATTAGAGATATGTTGACACCAAATTTACCAAAATTATCATAAAAAATTATATTCATGTGAAACTCTGTATTATATTTTTTAAACTTTAAGCTAATTATATAATATGTTAATAAAGTTTGTCCGCTTCCTATTGGCAAGCCTGGTGTTAAGTCCCGAGTCCGCGAAAAGGGGATTTTTGGTGAATAGAAATGGAGGTCGCCACTAGATTTTAATCGTGTTTGAGAGGAGCCCCGGTGAAAGGAAAGGGAGGGTTGGGAGAGACAGGGAAGGGGAGAGGAGAGGTGGATGGCAGGGTGTAATAAGTTGCCTCAACATTCATCATATGACCTGAATAATTCTGCCTCACGACATTCGGAAGTGCTTTATTATCAACAAGTTCGTGTGCGGAACAAGGATCCAAGTCGCAACACAATAGGTCAAATATAAATATAAAAGTAATATAAAATATATATTTTTTAAATCATTTAAATTGATATCGTCACCATTTATCTTATAAACTTTAACTAAGGTATAAATAACGCAGACCTTTATTGAGACAAAATAGAATAAAAAATTAATTACTTTGTTTTTTCTTCTGGAAAGCTACATAAGTATTCTTGCTATTGTGTTTGTCTTTATGGGTATACTCTTTGGCTTAAAATGGTTTTTAAAATTATATTGATGTGCTGAGAAACATTGTATGCTCAACATTATGATTTGTTAAAAAAAGATTTAATGCATTTAAAAAAAAGTAATAACATATATTTTAAATAATAAATAATTAAAACTTTAATAAAGATGATATTTAAAAATAAAATAAAATAGAGCGTAGAAAATAGTATAGAGGATATCTACCCCCAAAGAGTAGCTACTATACCCGCATTGGTGGGCACGCGGAATATGTGTTGGGTTCACCGATGCTTGAGAGGTCAGTATTAGGATCACGGCTGCGTTTGATATGGAAAGTTTTTCTTAAATGGTTTTCCAGTTTTCCTCCAAATGCATCAGGATGAGTTTTCTATAGATTTTTACTTTTTAAATCCTTACTCAATTAGTGTTATTAAAATGCGCACAAACCGGACGGGTAGTAAAATGCTGTTACAAAAAAACAACAGCGTTTAGATGAATATAACTTTATTAATTCGGAGAGGACAAACAGGACTTTTAAAAGTAATTCAAATTTGTTTAAAACACTTTTGATAGGAAATAAGAACACACAATTAAGTACAGTTTAATTCAATTATTATAGGAAGGAAATCTGTAAAAGCTACTAGAACTACTTTCATGTATTTATACGTCAAGCCATATGATCTGCAGCTGTCACTTTTGATATATATTATCAATAGCTATAAAATAATACTAATAATATAGTACAGTGTTATCAGTGTTGACTATAAAAAATTAAGTTTGTATTTTTTTAAATTATTATTATTATTATTATTAGCACCGCGTCTTACTACCCGATCGGGCTGTACGCACTTACGCTAATGTGTAATGGTAGTGTGATTGTGAGATGAAATGGAGGACCTACAGTTTAACGTGGAATCCGAACCACGGTGGAGTCCTGGCATTCCCCACATTCACAAGATGTCTTGTCAGAGGTGAAGGAAGGGTTTGACAATCAGATAAATCTGTGCCGGTACCGAGGATTGAGCCCCGGACCCCAGCGCAGAAGTCCGACAGCTTACCCATAGACCATCAGTTCACCTTTTTTTTAAAAAAAGACTTTACAAAAACCTGAGAGTGATAAGCGCAATAATGTCTTTGAAATAAAATAATATTTCGACAAAAGAAGTTAGTTACGACCTTTTAGCAGAACACAATCCAAGTGAGTTGAAGGTGTGGGGGGGGTGAGGGGTGAGGAAGGACAGCGACAACACGTTTTTTTTTTCTGTGTTTGTATCTCGCGTTGTCCCCCTATCCTCCTCCGTCTTCCTCCCATGGCATATTTACGCGTGAGTAGCGGCGTAATGGCGGACGATGTCTGCTTATCCTAACAAGACGAGACGCAAACTTAAGCGTCCAATATATCAGCCGGAAGCTAGGGGCCATGGAACGAGTAAAATATGGCCTCCTTCTGGGGAAAATATAAGATTCCTTTAATAAAAATATCGTTATTCTTCAACACCGCGTGGGTCTACTTATCATAGCCTCCTCCATTCTTGGATCCTTATTCCTGAGGTTTATTTTGACAAAAAGATGTGGTATCATCAGTGTTCCTTATTCTTGTAGAGAAATAAGTAACAAGACGTTTGAGAATATCTTGAAGGGGAACTAAGATGAAAGATGTGTTTTGGAGGAGGTGGGAGTGTGTCGAGGGGCGTGAAGACGTGTCGCTCTTTTGGCAACAAACTAGAAGATATAACAAGTTGTTGTTTATTTCAGTTCTACGTACTAATCAGCTTCCAAGTTTCTGCGCGCTTAATTACACTAAACTCGCTTCGGTATTAGAATAGTCATTCTCGCACTAGACTAGATTGCCGATGACGGGATATTGGAGTTTGAATCCCGTATCGAGTGTAATCAGGTTTTTTTTTTCCTATATAGTTTTACTCTTTCTATTTCCACGCAAATGTAGATACACTTATTCTAAACTCAACCTTACTCGTCCCTAGCATTTCATCGTGTTAGTACGTATGCATAAGAGGACGCGGTGCAAAAAAAACCACACTAATAGCGTGCTGACTAAATGCCAAGCTCATCTAGTCTTGTTTTCCAGTGACGGTAAGTTCGGGGTTCATATCCGGATTGAGTGTACTTGTAGTGTTTTCTTCCTAAATGTTTTTTTTTTCACTTTTCTCATCTCCACCCCAAATACTGTAGTTAAATCCGTACAACCTGGGTGCGTAGTAAGACGTGGAGCAAAATAAGAAAGGGTAAGATAAGAATGAATAGAGTAAAGCTCAAAGGAAATGTAGCCGTGTTTGCGTGGAAGTAGAGTTTAAAAGCATTTAGAGAAAACCACCCTCAGTTCACCCGACCGGGATTTGATACCAAGTCAGACCGTTTACCAATAATCTATACTAGGTAAACGAGCTTGACGTTTAGTCAAAGGATCACCAATTCAGGTGAAAATTAAAGAATAATTATATAATTTTAACTGGAGAAATTTTAATTTATCTTCTGTGAAAATTAAAGAAAAATTATATAATTTTAACTGGAGAAATTTTAATTTATCTTCCAAGATTGCCAGGAATTATGATCATCGTCACTTATATCTTGAGGATACGACTTGTGTGCTATCGATCTGAACAATGGAATGTTCAGTGACTAAATAGGGAATCACACCAATACGTGACATCATAGTTGTTATTTGATACCACATTTTAATTTCCTCTTTGAAGTTGTACAAACAAATGGATCACAACGAACAAGTCATCAATAGGAATGGAAATTTCCCTAATTAATATATCAATATATTTATAATTTTATGTATCGCAAAGTATATAATGATCAACCTATATCGATACACAGATACTCGCTTCAGTGGTCTCATAATCTAAGGCGTTACTCTCACAGTAGACTAGTTTACCGATGACCGGGAAATCTAGGCTCAAATACCGGTCGGGGGGCGGAGGGGGTTTGTTCAAAATGGTTTTCCGCTTTCTCTACACACAAATGAGGGTACACTTTATTTAAATATAGCCTTTCTAGTCCCTAAAACAAATAGTGTAATTAGTGCATAGGCGTATAGCCTGAACAGGTAGTAAGTAAGACACGGTGCTAAAAGAAACTATAATCTTGGATTGCCAATATTGTCTTAGTACTAAATTCTCGGGGTTTTCCAGTTGTTTTTTAAACTACTTTTTTCTCTCAGACAACTTACATCTAACTATGCTAATGGGGCAATTTGAAAGATTTTCCAATTCAATGTATCTTGGTCTCATCTTGACTGACTACATACATTATGGTTCAATTTTTTAAGTACGGTAGGATTGCTACTTTTCAGGGTAAAAGGAGGGTACATATTAAAAGTAATATCTCGTTTTAGAGATTCTATCAAATTTTTTTTCTCAAAGAAAATAGCTTCTGATGTAATTTAAATCTTTTGAGTAGAAAATACAGTTGCCACTGACATATGGAGTTAAGACAAAAGGTATTGAGGATTACATGTGATTAACTCACTAGGTAGGATTATTATATAAAAATCTGATTTTAAGTGGGAAAAAAATATTTGTAGATAAAATAACAAAATAATAAATTTTAAATAATTTACATAAACGCTCTGGTTAAGTGAAAATTTATGGAATAAATTAACAAAATAGCGGAATAAATAGGTTCTATCAAAAGCTAAACATGTGTTATAATTATTTGGCCTTTATTGCATTTTAATGAGAAATACATTATACAGCAAACATTTATATATTTTGATAAAATTCTTCCAACGTACTTTTTCCTTCCTCGTCATTCAAAAATCACTAATGGAGTGGAAAGTAAAAAAAAATTGTCACGGGGGGTGGGGTGGCTGTAAGGGGGGGGGGTGACGTAGCCTCCACGCGTTTAGTTTATTTTGCCTTTTTCGTCGTCTTTGGTTTCCAACCACCAATTTGAATGCAGCTATGCTACCAGTTTTGAATCATCCCCCACCCCCTCAGTTTTTCTCTCTTTTTCTCTCCCTTCCTAAACTACTACCCTTGTGGGTTTAGTCCCCCTCCCTTTTTGTTTTTAATCCCATCATCCCAGATTAGAGTGGGAATACAGGGCCCGTGAATGTAAATAGCTTTTAATGATTGTGGAACGAGGCAGCAGCTTAGTCTGAGAGAGCAAGTGGTATGGTATGATGGCATGGATCTAGTTCGCTCAGTAGATAATGGCGAGTCACATATGTCTGACGGGTCACTTTTAATTATTTTAATTATCTGGAGACCACCTCTGTTGTCTAGTGGTCAGAGTTCCTGTCTACCGATCTATAGGTCCCAGGTTAGATCCCAGGCGCTTACAGGTTTTTTTATCTGAAATTGTGGGTCTGGAAGGGGGGTCAAACTGAGTCTTATGAGGTCAAATGAGGAGCTACTCGTATAAAAGAAGTAGCTGCTACGCTCTAGGAAACTGAGATTAACGCCAGGAGGGTTCGGTGTGCTGACCATATGACACCCTCTATTCCCAAATGTCAGCACTATCATCGCTAACGGCGGCGGCCACTTTGTCGGTATAGCTCGCTTGCGGGACCACACCATGGAGGTTTTTTTTTAGTTTATTTAAACCTACACAATAAATTAGATTATTTAAGTATTTATTTTAAATCAATCTATTCACTTTAATTAATAATATAAACTTTTAGCATATTCGAAAATTAAAATGTAATAATGATTTTTTTAACTATACAGGCCTAATCTGAAAATTGGACAAATCTTTTAAGTTTTATTATAAATACATACACATTAGCCGGCATATATTACATAAATATAATACATTTAGAAAGTTAAAGAATATTATTAGAAACATAAGACAACTGAAGAGGAAGATTATGAGATTATTTTGTACTAACAGTGTCATATTCATTTGATGTTACTATGGTTAATATAATAAATCATTTTTAATTACCTTTATCTTTATATGTTTACCGATGTGGTAGTTTTTACTGGTTAGTTATTACATCTCTATTCGCCAGATGCACTTAAAATATAATGTATTATTGTACCGCAGCGCAAATGGAGCTGAACGCCTGGAAGTACAACACCCGCGCAACGAGCATGTAGCACTTACTGCGTCATAAACTATCTCGCGGCGTTTACAAAATATTAAAACAATCCTAAAGGCACACCTCAACTTACGACGCTTTTAAATTTCTGTTGGCACTAAGGACATGACGCTACAACTCTCATCAGTGGCAGGTGTTTGTTTTAGGTAAAAATGTGATATTTACAATCGTTAGGTTAGAAGGATCAGAAAGGCTAGTTTATAGGAAATGTACTCGCAGTTGAGTGAAGGTATGCAATTTAAAAGAACACCCTTAGTAGATCCGGTTGAGATTCGATCCCTTACCTCATCACCATAATAAAAACAGTCTATATGAGCCTGAAATTTAGCACACGTATTCACCAGTGTGGGTATGCTGTCACTCCCAATACAGGCCTAACACCAACAAGAATGTAAGCAGTTGATATAAAACAAAGCAGGGGAGTTTTGCTAGTCCTTACGTGTAAACCTAAAACGTGAGTCGCATCTTTAATTAAGGGCGTCGCCTGCTTTTGTGAATTCAAAACCGTCTCGAGAAGAGAGTTGCATCTTAACTTGACGCACTCGAGCGCTATCACACGAACTCCAATTTATGAAATAGTAATATAGGGTAGATAAATGAGTTCACACAGTGAGACCTCTTATTTACATGCTGATGGCACATCCCCTCTTCCTCTGACAATTATAAACACTTGTTCTACTATTTATTATTATTATTATTATTATTATTATTACCGCGTCTTACTACCCGTTCGGGTTATACGCACTTACGCTAATGTGTAATGATAGGGTGATTGTGAGATGAAATGGAGGACCTACAGTTTAACGTGGAATCCGAACCACGGTGGAGGCCTGGCATTCTTCTACTATTTGAACCTGTAAAACACAGGTTTAAGTTTCTAAATAGGTTTTTTTCCTGTTTTCTATTCTAGATAGTCCTGTGCTTCCACGTACTTTAATAGTCTATATCCTGGCAGGAGGATTCCTATAGGGCTTTTTCATGACTACCTCAAATATCCTGAGTTCTAAACGATTAAAATAACACGTTTGCAAAAAAACTAGTATAAGAAAGAAATTATATTTTTATAACGATGTATGAATATTTTTATAATTATTTTAAGAATGTTTTGTTTTTGTTTCAATGTGATATTTTTAAAACTCACTGAAAACACGTAAATACATTAACATGTGGGAATCTCATTTTGACTGGCCGTGACGCCACAAGTAAGAAACGTCGTTAATATGGAGAGAAGTAGAGCGGTCGGGTTTGAATCCCGTCAGGGTGTAGCAAGGATATTCCCTAACCCCGCCTTAAACTTTTTCCCGGTTTCTTCCCACACAAACTCGGGTAATTTTTTATATAAATTCTACCTTCCTCATCTATAACAAGCCAGTGTAGATTTGCAACTTGCTCGGATGGGTAGTAAGACACGATAATGGAAGGAAAAAAAGCGTTAAAATTATGACAGTATTGAGAGCGAAAATTATTTTGAAATTCATAACGAGTTCAGTCCTGGGAAACCCACTATGTATGTAAATCTCAATTATTCGTAGTTTGAGTGCTAGTAGCTCATATTAATCATTTTAAGCATTCGACACGAGGTAACTGGACGTGAAGTAGTTTAAGGAAATGAACCATCACTAACATAAAATATGAATGGCTAACTACTCTTTGGTGAAGCCGGTCAGGAGGGTACTCAATATTCCCGGACCAAAGTGGCGCTCTATACTTAAACCTTAGCCGGTATAATGTACTGTACCTCAACACGTTTAAAACAATCTAGGCCTACGTATTAATATTCTCCCAGGCCCCCAATCCCAAAATTACATGTGATTTACTCAGTCTGGATTCAAACCAGAGACCCTTATATAATTTACTAATATTATGTAGGATACACTTACACAAGAAGCAGCCAAACAGTCGGTCGCGATCTACCGGTCGACCGTGGCCCTTAGTTTGGTAGATCAAATCAAAAACAGAGTGAGAGAAAGAAAATCAACATTATAAAATCGAAATATCGAAGCTGTCTTGACTGATGACTATTAACAATCCCGCCTTTGTTTATGACAGAGTAATTATGAACTCTTATTCAACAAACTATTCCTAAGATAATGCGGTGTCATGCATCAACTTCAAAGTCAAGTGTTTAATGAGGGGAAAAAATCAGGTATATTATATAACACGTGATTCTAGAAAAAATAATAAGTTTTTGTATGCAATATAATTTTATTAGTAAATACATTTTTTTTACCAATAACAAACAATACAAGCCTTTGGTTCCGTAGTATATCGCAAAGTATTTTCCTTCTCTGGCGTAGATACGTAGATCAAAAAGTATGACCACTCCTAACTTACACTATATATATCGTGTATGTGTGTATCAACCACCAAATATAATTTAAAATTATTACAATATTGTTTTTTATTGCTTTATTCAATGCAATCGCATGCCATGATCGAGATATTGGTCAATTTTCAATCGTTACTTTATATCTAAAATAAATGCTACGCCCCGCAGATACATTTACTTTCATTAAAAACCTATAAGATAGTTGTGTTAACGAAATATTATACGTTGTTGCAGAAACATTCCACGAAAGAGCACAAATTAAATAATATACATTGTTAGAAAAACATTGAGAAAATAGAAAAATCTCTGTCTAAAAAAAAGCATAACAATATTTAAATTGTCAAGAGTTCCATACAAAGATGTATATTGGCTTATAGCTAAGAAACTATTGAGTTTATAAAAAATACTTTAAATACAAGATTTTAATTTTGAATAGTACTACAGACTTACAATGATAGGTTATTTCGTATCTCGGATAATTGCGGAGATATGATAAAAATTGGCAAAATTCTGCTTATGTAAAATACCCTTAAAATAGTTTTTATGGGGAAATGAGAGTAGCCATTTTATTTGTAATGTTTAAATATATTTTAGATACAAAAATTTAATCAAATTCTTATAATGGATTTTGATGAAATAGAATGTGTCTCTTTTTTGTCCTTGAGTAAACTACCCTTAATTCTAGGGTTATATATCTAAGTCCAAAAATTCCTTAGGGGGAACCTTATTAAAACCCTAGATAACCTGTTTAAGGCTGATCGGTAAAATATTGTAGGTTCAAGGTCGAAATACAGACACCCAGAATAGCAAAAAAGTTCGTTTTCAGTTTCAGAAGTTCATGAAACGTAATCATTTATTAAAATCTCGAGTTAGAATGTTTTGACAATCACAATAATTATCTCTCCGAGGGGTTGAAAGAAAGTAAGAATTAAACTCTTATCGACAACCATAATTTTTGTGCTGTATTTTTTTTTGTAAAATAATATAATGTTTGTGCTGTATTTTTTTTTTTTGTAAAATAAGTAACCTTTATTTCCCCTAACTTGTAATAACGTTAATTTGGATTATCTCTATGTTTTTTTGACAAAAAAACATTCTAATGTAAAACTATTTCAAGTAAACCAAAGATAAAATCAGTAACGAGACTGTAAAGATTATTTAATCAGGAGATAGTAGTTGTAAGTTTTACAACTTATATATATACCATAACACGATTCATACAAACAAAATTTAAGTATGTAATGAAGCCATAAAGTTTAAGAGTGAAGTGAAGTTATATTCTCCTTAACAGTAGATCGAAGAAACACATCCAATAACAATGTTATTTTAACTATAATGAATTCAAGATATTTAAATTACTTCAACATTTAATCTGAAACGAGGAAAGAAGAATATATTGTTATAATAAAACATCACTGTGATTAAACTTTATTACAGTAATACAGTCTTCACTCGAGCAAAGCGGTCAAGGTCACAATAAATTTGCTCTCCCCTCTGTTCGAAATATCTCCCGAAGAAAAGCAAGTAACATCATTCGTCTCAATTGTATATCAAATTTCTAAGGTGGCTCTTAAAATACTTTCATAATATAGAAACGGCATGAGTATTTATTTTATTTTGTGGAACATTTAGTGAGGTTAGAAAGTGTTTTAAACTCTATTATTTGTCAATTTATATCATAGTTTAATTTTGAATAATTTATCTAAAATCAAGAAAGAAATGTTTATTTGAAAAGTTTTTAAAATTCTTCCGACCTTATTATGACTAAATGAACACGTGTTTTTTTTATTAATAATTAAAATATGTATACCTATTTACCTTTTTAATATCCTTAATGAAATAGCCTATTGATTTTAAGGGCCTCTGTTATAATATTAATATTTAAAATTCTTCTTGATTTCTGATTTCCGAAAATATTTGAAGAATAAACCTATTTTGATAAGTATCTATCATTCTATGCGAGTCCACGTATTTTTGATAATTTGTGACCTTAATGCCTAATTTTTAATGTTGAGAGAGTGCGAAGGTCACCTTTAAAATGCGAAGCGAAGTCAAAGTGAAGCAAAGCTGAAGTAAGGTTTTTGTTGTAGTCCCATAAAACTACTTTTAATTTTTAAATAAGTCATCTAGGTAAAGAGAAAAAAAAGTAGTACATTATATTATTTTATGTTCATAGTTCCCGGCTACAGATCCAGAGGTCATGGATGGGTTCGATCCCAGCACCTCCAGATTTTTTTGTGGAGCAGTGGGTAAAACTCGTGAGGAGCTACTTGAATAAAGAAGTAGCGGCTTTGATCTAGAAAGCTGAGCTAACGGGACCTTAGGATTTTGCTATCCTGACCCCATGACGCCATCCGCTGAAGTGGGAACTATCTTAACCAACATATGGGGGTCACTCAGTCGGTACGGCTCGATTGAAGGCTTGCATCATGAAGTGTTATTTTACGATATAAATGTCACTTACTCACTAGCCGGTGTTAAACTAATTTTTAGTAGCTGTTGTAAAAAAGAGTATGTTTTGAAATATGTCACAATTATATAGTTAGATATTTCAAATGTTCAGAAGGGGATACAGCCGTTGGCCTATAGTCATTTGGTTTAGAAGTCAGTTGGTCTAAAGTAAATATAACTAAAGTCATTTAGCCTAAAATATAAACTTATAACCTTTGGGTATCTTTAGAAAATAAATACTGTTAGTTTTTTTTAAATCTGAATATAGATAACACAAGTGATGGGATATGGTGTTAAAATATTACTAAAAACATTGACATTACTGAAACTTTGACATTTGTTCTTCTGATTTTTAAATTTTAACCAGCCTCGGTGGCGTGGTTGGCTAACGCGCTAGTCGTGTTGAGCTCGACTGCTGAGGACGGGGAGATCAAGGTTCAAATCTCGGTCGGGTGAACTGGGGGTGGTTTCTCCTAAATGGTTTTCAACTCTCCCTCCACGCAAATGCGGGTTCACTTCCTCTAATTTAAATTTAACCTTCCCAATNCCTCCACGCAAATGTGGGTTCACTTCCTCTAATTTAACCTTCCCAATTCCTAATCCATTAGCGTAATTAGTACTTAAAGCGTATAACCCGAGCGGGTAGTAAGACGCGATGCTAAATAATAATAATAATATTTTTAAATTTAAACAGCGACATATGAAACAAGTGCCACGTGTTTATTTCACTATTAGAATGCCCTTAGCTATACCATTATAATATGTTGGTTTAAAATATAAGAAACTTGCCCTTTTTATGTTTTCATACCAAAAGAAAGTATTGTAATCGTGAAAAAAATCTATTTCTAGATTTTGACGAATTTTTACGTTCTATGTGAACACGAACACAAACAATTTTTCTACTCTAAACCTTCGATTATGGACAATTTATTTATGAGTAATTTTTTTTCGAAAATGGGTTTAACGATTTTATTTAAAACGCATATCTATGATTAGTTTGACATGACAAATAACACTATATAATTAGTGCTGGGCTAATATTCGTTGGAGGGTAATTTACTATCGACTGATTTTTTGAAAACTTGAAATATTTTAAAAATGTCTCTAACAATTTGGTTCGCGCCTAGTTAATAGTAAACAATACATAACGCATAGAGCACAATTCATAATTAAAATACAACGGTGTATAGTAAAATGTAGTGATTAAAGACTAATAGTAAATAATGCATTTATTTTATTGAATAGGCATTTAAAATAAAAACCAACTTAGGTCACACACACATTTATAATAATATATATAATTGCTAGAGCTAGTTGTAAAATATATAATAGCTGATTATAATATAAATAGTTGTAGTACAAGTATATCACAATTTAGTTTATAGTAAACGTGAACTAATTTTATTTAGTTAAATTGTTATAGTGAAAATTAGATACCTATTAACCTAATAGCTTAGAATTTAATTGTACCCAGCATATCACCTTAAAATTTAACTTGAACTTAAAAAAGCATGGTATTTATACTTATTTTTAAAAAATTCAACTTAAATTTTTTTTGTTCATACCCTTTTAATATTATCATCTTTTACGATCCCATAAATCAATTTTTTTTCAAATCTTACATTTATTCTAATATAACTCTTTACTAAAAATTTTCTCAGATTTGTTGTTGTTGTAAATGTTAATGTTTCAAACTTATCTACAATATGTGAAAGGCGTGCGTGCTATTTATTGTGCAACGATACTAGAGTTTTTCTATTTCATATTTAATCACAAGAACCAAAGATAAGTCAGACCTGTAAGCTTTAGACCTTGTTTAACTTCAAATAAGACTTTATTTTTACTATAGAATATAAGCTATTCAAATAAATCAGACACACATTGCCATCTATTATCACAACAAATTAGAGCGAATGTTTCCGAAGACAACTTATACATACTTTAGGCCAAATTACTAGAGAGAGTTTCTTTAAAGTAATTTGACCAAGAAATTAATTTAACCTAAAACCAGTTGGCATAGAGTCATTTGGCCTAAAGTCGGATGGCCTAAAAGTAATGTGACTTAAAGTTAGTTGGCTTAAAGTCAGTTGGCCTAAAGTCAAATGACCTAAATTAAATTCAGTTGGCCTAGAAGTCAGTTGGCCTAAAAGTTAGTTGGCTTAAAGTTAGTTGGCCTAAAGTCAAATGACCTTAAATTCAGTTGGCCTAAAAGTATGTTGGCCTAAAGTCTGTTGGCCTAAAAATCCGTTGGTCTAAATTCAGTAGGCCTAAAGTCAACCTAAAAGTCAGGTTGCTACTATCAAGCTATTAATGATGCATATCAATATCTCAATTCTAAACCTACTAAGACTAATCCAAGAGAGTATTTATTATTTAAAAGATACTCTTTCTGTCCCAGTTTGTTGTTGCTATTTTGACAAGGCCATCTTGAACAGATAACAAGATATCTCGAGTTTCTGGTTTATTCGCTACCAACAGGAGACGGAGACAAATTTATGTCCCATCCTAAGGGAGAGCCCCGTTTTGTCCGGGAAAATAAGAACAAATGAGCATCTCCCCGCGTTACTCCTTGTTTCGCTACGGTGTACAAACTCCAGACACGCTATAACTAAAGTTGTGCATACACTTGCTTCAGGGAACAAAGATCAATAGTAACGATACATCTATAGGCCGTTACACTCTTTTAAATTGCGGTTCAGGTCTTGTGGAGCGCGCAGTTGCCAGATCTTATCCGCTTGAGAGTTTGTTGGTAGTTTGTATTTATCTCGGTAGATGCATCAATTAATGGTTTATTTCAGGGCTGACCAACTAGAAGTTAGCTAAGGGCCTCATTTTATATTCCTCTATGCAGTGTGCGGCACACATTGAAACTAGGCCTATACAGTATCAATAATGTCAATCATTAATAATTGATACTTCGAAACAAACAAATCCTTTTTTTTTACCAAGTTAATTTGTTTAGTTTTAGATCAATTGCTTTGAATTTTCTATTCTAATTCATATTTTGTAATTATTTTGATGATAGAGAGTATAGAAACATTCAGTCAAGAGTAAGTTTAATTATATACCAAGCAGAAACAACATACAATGAAAACATTTGAAAACAAAATTTGCATATGTATCTAATTTACTTTAATGGGAATGTTTTGGAGGTCTGTTTCTGCTACAAGTGCTGTTTTATCCAGAACAGACGAATGTTACATGATAGGCCTATATACTAATAAACTAATATATTACACTAAAACTATTCTAATAATAATGATATACAGTACTGTACGGTATAACATATAATACATATAATAAATTTTACACAATTTAAGTTTGATTATGTTTAAGAAACTTCTGGAAGACTTTTTTTTTAACTTTTCTAATGAGTCGCGGACCGCAAAATATACTGCCAAAGGCCGATTGTGGCCCGTGAGCCACCAGTTGGACAGGCCTGGCTTATATAATAGAAATAACCACGTTAATTTGTAAGCTACAAAATTGCAACTCCATTGTGTGTACAGTAGCCTCATGGCTTCTTTGGTGCTGACTGACAACACACAGCTGACTTCTGACAATCAATATTTATATATATTCCTAAATGTTGACTGTCAGAAGTCACAGCTGCTAGACACATGTTTTTGCAGATCATATGGTTCGGCGTAGAGATACATAATTTGGTGTGGTAACTTTTCAAAGCTGTCAGTCAGCACCAAAGAAGCCATGGGGCTACTGTAGTGAAGACTGCAGTAACACTGGTTTAGAAAGCGATGGTAAGTGTCAATAAGCGCCTGTAATTCAATAACTATTCAAGATTGGAATACTCTATAAATCAGTGTTTCCCGAACTGTGGTACGCGTAACCTTAGCAGTGGGTTTTATTACTCATAAAACATGTTTGGATAAAAACAAAGTCTGATAAAACAAATCGACGCCAATTTTGACGGGATGTCCTTGACGCTTGTAATCCTTTCTTTCCCTCTGTCACGACTTAGTTTAGTTCAGCACTATAGTTTTACTAAAATTTAGAACAACCATTTATACCTTGCAAGATATCAGGTACTGTATTTGTGTCCATTTTTATTTAGAACTGGAAGAGGCATGTTGGGTAATCCATAGACCCAAAAGGGATATACGACTGGAGAAATATTGGGAAAAACACTGGGCTATAATTATATAAAACGGTATTTCATATATTAAAAAATATTTAGAAGAGTTTTCCAAAAATACTTTATTGAACTTTTAAAAGGGAAATTTGTTAAATTACAAATAGCACCAATAGTTTTAATTTTCACCACGGTTTTACGTAAATGTTGTAGGGATGTATGAAGGTAGAAAGTATAGAAAATGTATCCGCACTTGGGTGGAGGGAGCTTTGCTGTGAAATAATTTAGTGAAATCTAACCTAATTACACCCAACCGGGATTCGAGCCCCGATATTTCCATCAGCGGCAGTTCAATCTATTCCGAGCGTGACGCCTTAGACCACTCAACCACCGAAGTGGTTGAACAATTGGGTGTTTATTAGAGTATTATTTCCTTTGCATAAGTCTATATGGAGAGTTATTTGAAAAAAAAAAA
>CABFOW010002816.1:64278-90502 GCA_902141385.1 Timema californicum | reverse complement strand
AATTATGCTTTTGTAGTAAAATTAACGGTTTTTCCTGTTTTCCCTAAATTATGCCAGAGTGGAAGAATGAAGTTTTGGAAATCACCTCCTCAAATTTATCTTAGAATCCCAAATGTTGCAAACAATCATGAACATAAGAGGTAATATAAATATAATATAATATAATATACAAATAGTAACTGATTAATGTTAATATTCTTTCTTATAATTCATTCATTTGGTTGAGTGTTAAATTACTGGTCTGGAGCCTGGTTGTTAAGTTCATCCTATAATTATAATTGGTTCTTAAGCGCCAATAAGCAGTATTAGCACTCTTAGCACTCTTAAATTTCACTTTAAAAATTAAAAAATACTTCTTTTTTTAAGGATTTGAATCTTGAAAACAAAATTTTCTCCAATATGCTTAAAGATTCGAGGATCCCATTCATAGTTTTCACTTTTCAGTAAATTTCACTAAGCTAGTGAATGACCTAAAACAAAAACAAATCAATTGAAAATAAAGTTTTTTTAAATAGTAATAATTGCACCCTTGTTTATAAGTGTTTCTTTATTTGCCAGAAATTTTGATACAAATGTTCAAAATAACTTTGATTAAAGTCTATGAATTTGTCCACTATTTGTTGATAAAAATATGGAAACAATGATAATTTAATGTCAAATGTTATACACAAAATATACGATATGTTTATTTTATATTTATAAATAGAGCAGTTTATAAAATAATAACCACAAATTGTCTTAAAAGGAGTGTATGAATAACATTTTGGAAAGAAAATTATATCTAACAATATCCATTTCTTTTTTTAATATCTTGATAATCTTAATTATATGAAAAATCAATGTACAAATATTATATTAAATAGTGTTTATTTATAAGAGGATGTAAAATGTGACCAGTTAGTAACCAGGTTTAGAGTCTTTTTTTTGTTACAGCCAGTAGATTTGTTTTTTCTTGTTTTCAAAATCAAAAGGTCATGTTTTTTATTGTAAAATAAGTATAGTTACTAATGACTGTAATGAGGCTCCAATTTAAAGAGTAATCACTAAATATAAATGGGTTTAAGATCTTTTGTAATGGTGAATAATAATTATTAAAAACAAAAAGCTTGAGATATGGGAGAATATTATTTGCAATTGGGATCCACTTGCAGATTTTGTTTTTCTTAGCATGATAAATCAATGGCACAAAATTTGAAAATGCCATAATAAATATGTAACAATGTAAATAATGTAAGAGGAATTCTTATACATATTGGCCTACACACTCATGATACATAAGCTCTATTTATAAATGTACAGTATGCATATTGTAAAACAATGAAAATTTAACATTTGGAATATGGCCACAAAAATTGCATCTTGACATGCAATGACTCCTCATGACAAAATTTGAGGGGATCTGATTATTTATCACTGTTTATTTGACGTTTCTGAGACAATGGTTATAAGTGTGATTAAAATGTAATGCATTGAGTGGTTAGACGGTGCCTGTTTGATCGTGTTAAGAGTGAGGGTGAGTGCAGTTTTAGAAGGCCTCATGAAGAGGCATGTCTGCTACTGTTAGAGTGAGAGCACAGTTTTAGAAGGCCTCATGAAGAGGCATGTCTGCTACTGTTAAAGAGTGAGAGCGCAGTTTTAGAAGGCCTCATGAAGAGGCATGTCTGCTACTGTTATAGAATGAGAGTGCAGTTTTAGAAGGCCTCCCGAAGAGGCATGTCAGCTACTGTTATAGAATGAGAGTGCAGTTTTAGAAGGTTTCATGAAGAGGCATGTCCGCTACTGGTTAGGGTGAGAGCACAGTTTTAGAAGGTCTTGTTAAAGAGACATGTCAGCTACTGTTATAGAATGAGAGCGCAGTTTTAGAAGGCCTCATGAAGAGGCATGTCAGCTACTGTTATAGAATGAGAGTGCAGTTTTAGAAGGTCTCATGAAGAGGCATGTCCGCTACTGGTTAGGGTGAGAGCACAGTTTTAGAAGGCCTTGTGGAGAGGCATGAAGAGGCATATCTGATAGTGTTAGAATGAGCTAACTCAAGGGCAGGATTAAATGAATGTTGGTTTTAATTATGGAAATTTGAGAAGTTACGGTCACACAAGGGTAAAGAATAGTAATCTAGCTGACCAAAATAAGACACAAGAGAAAAACATATTTGGCCTACCCCTACTTCATTGATATCAATCTTACTTTTCTAAAAGTATTCATGTATCCATATGGCAGGTGGTGGTGTTTTAAACATGTGTAAGATAAATACACTCGACTTGATGTTGAATTGTATATAAAGTATAGGTATTAGTAAATGTGTGAAATAGTGGTACAAAATTGTAAAGAAATTGGCAGCAGATGCTTTCATCCATGTTCTCGGTAGTTTCTCCTGTGTACACAATCTCACAGATCAACAGAAGTTCTTAATTTCTAAGACTGTATAAATTGAACATACCAATATATTATATTTGTAAAAAGTATTTAATAATTAATACTTTTATGTGTGTATATATCTACTACACAAATTACATGAAAATATAACTATCAGAAATAGAAACTGTAGAAACCACTAATTTTAAAGTAAAGAACACTATTTTATAGTTTTACATTTTTTTTCATATATTTTGCATTTTTTTAAATGAGTGATTATTTTTAATATACTCACTATAAACATGTTTTAATGTGTATTTTATTTTATTCTATATACTTCACAAAGCCATGTAGAACAGTTTTAAAGAGTTAAAGATATAATTACAAAAAGAATGAAGCCAGCCAGCAATTCCATTTGAAAGTAAAGAATATGTTTGTGAACCTATAATTAAATTAGACTGCTGCCAAATAGATTATTATCTTGAATTAAAGGATACTGCCTTCTATACCCCTCAATCTACAACTAACTTTATTTCTTCAAATTTGAATCACTGTATGTACAAATCTTAAAATACATTATAAATATAATTCTGGAATTTTTAGAGAAAATATAACAACCAAACATTAAACTGTTATCGTTTTAGTAATGCCTTTAATCTTAATGCATTTAAAAAAAAAAAGAGGAATAGTTAGCCTGTGGCTCGGTTATTGTATAATTGCATTTTCCATTTATTTGAGGTATTTAATGTGCACTTTCTGAACCAATCAATTATATTCGCACATGAATTATAGATTAACTTAAATATAGAAAAGACACACCATCCATCCCCCAGCTGTTAATTTATCACATTTCACCAGTGATCATTTTTTTGACCATGCCAAGAATCAAACCCAGGATTCTTAGCTCTTTAGACAGACACACTACTGAGCTAAAGTGTCAGACGTTTATTAGCCCAAAAATTAATGTAAAACTAAACATTTTTAGAAATCATAAACTTGATATTTTCCTAAGTATAGAGAGACTAATATTCTTTAGGATAGATGTTTCAGAAAGGGACAAGGGGAGTATAAGCATAAACAAACGACTTTTTACTGTCCTGATTGTCCAGGAAAACCAGCTTTGTGTGTGATTGATTGCTTTCAAACATACCATACAAAGAAAGTGTACAGGAAGACTTGTCACTGTGCAGAGTGAAACATGAAAACCACTATGGTGATAGTTGTGAAAAATGAGTGTAATATAAGCGTATAGACACAGTATGTAGGCCTAATAAAACATGTTTTTAGCCTCAAACAAATGCTAAAATCTAAAACGCCATGTTTGGTAAAAAGTAATGAGTATGAATGAACTTTTGAGCAAGATCTGTGTGGCTCTGGCTACTGGTTGGTTGGTATGGCAATTGGAAAATTCAATAGTTTAAGTGAGTTTTAAAAATTATTTTATTTCTTCTAATTTCTATTTTATTTTTGTTCTTGACCTATTTCGAAATCATGCCTAACACAAATATAGGATTTTATATACTACACTACACTACACTGAGAAAAGCATCAATGTAGAACAAAATTGTTTGTGTTGATGTAACCTAATTTTCAAACTTTTCTTTTTATTACATTTTCCCCATATTAGGCCAATATTAAACCTGTCAAATCTTTATTTAGAAATTAGCTTGACAATGTGGGTTGCAGGTAGAATAAAACATGGTTCTGATAGCAGAATAACATTGCATTTGAGTAAAATGTGACAAATAATATGCGACATATAAAATGTTATCGATATAAAATATATATTGTTCGATTTATAGACGTGATGCTAAATTTCATATTTAAAATTCACTACTAGTTGAAAATCAAATTATTTGATTATAAACATGATCATGCAAATATTCAAATTCTAATTAATGACCTATAATTAACATTTCCGATAATAAGTAAAAATTAAATACGCAGCAAAAGGGTTAAACTAATAATAGAATGTCGCTGTGAGCTTATTAATCCTCTAATCAAAGAATGATGTGTTATGTTGACAGTGTCACAACTACCCCAATCACCTTGTACATTTTCTCCAGAACTTCTCTTAGACACTACACTAGAAGTTCAGCATTATTAGATTCACTGTCAGTCATCCAAAATATTATGAAAATATTGATATTGCAATTTAGTCTCACCTTTTTTATTACTTCCTTAAATTATTCTAATCCAACATATTTTAATAATACTTATTAGTTTTATTTTAGTATTAAAGTAAATTATGTGTGTTAGTAGCTCTACAATAAACAAAGTCAAAGTACTGCTAGTCTATTCATGAAAAGTTTATACCTGGATGACAGTTCAAAAATCATGTTTATGTTATGGCTTGCCAACACTTGTAAAATATTACTGTTTGTTTATTGATGTTAAGTTTTTTAATTACATGGTTTAATTTACATTAAAAATAATGTAAACTTAAGTTTTCTCATACTATTTTTAAAAATGTCTTTTTACCCAATCTGAAACAATGTTTAAAACATAATTAAAAGTACTTATTCTGTTTTGGAATGTTATCTATGATGTGTAATAAAGTGCATACATTAATACTTTTTAATACAGGCTTAATTTACTTGCAAAAGAAAAAATACTTGTCTTTTTTTAATATACAAGTTATTTAATCATATTTTTAAATATTTAACCAAATAAAATATTTTTATCCCCAGCGTGAGTGCATCAATGTAAAGAACTTGTTTCCATTTTATTCAATCACATGGTTTAAATTCGCCAGTCGCCATTTTGAAGCCATGTTTGTTAAACCTTTTGTGAAGGTGGTGCAAATAATTTTTTGGTGGAATAAAATGATAAATAAGCTTTGTGCCTGACCTCAGACACAGATATATATTGCCCTAAATTACTTTGGTTAACTATTACATTTATACATTACCATGTTTTCATTAGTTACCAAAAGTGACATAGGAGTACATTAGGGACTATTTCTATTAACTTTTTGAGCTAGTCATCCATGTAAACTAAGGTTGTGAATATACTATNCATCGTCAACCAGTCTAGAAGATAGCTCTCAGCTTGCTGCAGTAGAATTGCCTTAACAACTTTAAGGGAAACCACCCCCACCCCCTCTTCCATCTAGTTTATAGTTAACAGAACTGAAATAACATAACTATACACCATAATATTGAAGGTAATATTGTATTCTTTAATAACGGGAAAACTATGACCAAGGTAGGTTTTAAATATTTAATTATGCATGAAACACACCTATTTCCATCAATGCACGATTTTTATGTAAAGAAGAAAGTGCAATTTTGACTCAAACTGAGTTAGTGCTGCCATTTATAAGATAATCAAAAAACCTAATCAATACACTTTAAATTATGGTTGAAAGAGGTACATCATATTTAACTCGTATAATAAATTAATTGCTGGGGTCCTTTTAAAAATTCTTGTCTTGGAGAATGTGTGAGATGTGAAATTCCTCCTGATACATTTGAAATGGCATCAATTTGCTTTAGTATCATTGTTAACATCTTATTAGAGCCTTTACAGTTGGATTCAATTCTAATCAATTACCATGAGTTCAAATTTGATCAGTGGATTAAAATTAAAAAATATTTTTAAAATCCTTTATTTTACATGGAAAAGAGATCAGAACAAATCAAATTTGCTGTTAATAGATCAGTTCACTATTTAAGTTTCCTATTAATCTTTGGCTTTGTCTTAGAAAGTTGGGTTGTGCATTTGACATTCCCTCCTAAGTAGTTGACACCAGAGGAAAGTTGAGCTGTGGCCTTATCACTTTCAGTGTCCAGAGGACAGTTTTAACAGTGTTCATCCTTCCAGGCAAAGTATTCAGTCATTATTACAGATTTTATTTGTAATTACTGTTGAGTGATGTTCAATTAGATACTGCATCCCACTCACACCTAGACATAATCAAGTTCTGTGATCACAACTGCTAACTGTTAAGGATTTTTTTTAAATGCAGCTTTATGTACTGGATGATGGATGGGTGGAGGGGGAGAAAGATCTATTGTGAGTACGCCTGGCTGGGATTCAACCCCTAACATTACCTGCAAACCAGATGAGACCAAAACCTTAGTCCAGGCACACTCTAATGTGGAGGTCCTCCTCAAAAAGTGAAATTCCTTTTATTAAATTCTGTCATTTTACTTATAATTAAACAAATATGTGGTAGAAAGCAGCAACATTCGTCTCAACACCACAAAAAGCTGCATTATTAATATTTACATTATAAATTCCTATCGATCTTGTATGGCACCAAAATTGACTCTTCCAATGTATACACTATAGCAAACTAGTTCTAAGCCTGAAAAATACTTTAAAACAAAGCAATAATCTAGGAGTAATTAAGGTGATCACAGGTTCAAATTTCATTCCAAAACTTAACTCTTAAACAGAATATATAAAATATTCTCAAAGCCGAATCGAGTTTGAATATTTTTTGTTTTATGCTTGAAAAAATATAATGTAGTTATTAATATAACTTTATGCAGTAAAGTTTTCTTCTACATTTATGGTTTGTATTATTTAAATTTATTTTGACAAATGAAATAATTATCACAAATTACAAATCAATAACTTGAGGTTTTACTTATAAAGAATTTAATTAATATTTAGCACCATGTCATACTACCAGTTCGGGTTATACGCTTTCAGTACCAATTACACTAATGGATTAGGAATTGGGGAAGGTTGAATTAGAGGAAGTGAACCCGCATTTGCGTGGAGGGAGAGTGGAAAATCATTTAGGAAACCCCCCACCCCAAATCACCCAACTGAGATTCAAACCTCGATCTCCCCGTCCTCAGCAGTCGAGCTCAACACGACAAGCGCGTTAGCCAACTACGCCACCGAGGCGGGTAAGAATTTAATTACTTCCGATTTGTTTCATATGATTATTGACTTGTAATTTCCATAGCAGTTAATATATATATAGCAATAGTTGACTATGTACATTGAGTATTTAGCCTTCAATACATTTTGTAATTGTCAAAGCCATGTTTCAAACCTTTTTACACCCCTAGAAGCAATTAAAGTAAATAAACCTTTGAAGCAGTAGACAAATATGACATTACATCATTTAATAATCTCATACTGTTTATTCCAAATAAAATGTTATTTTCAAATCAACCAAATCTACTTCAAGTTTCTTGCACGAGCTAATGTGAAAATGCTATCTTATTTCCTTCAAAAAAAATTTTAGGGTTTTATTTTTACAAGACCTTGTTATGCAGATTTCTTTGCAGCTCATGTGAATTTGGACATGAGTTATCACTTATAAAAGGTTTGGCACTCCAATCATGAAGACCCTAAACTCCTTATTTTTGAACATTGATCATGAAACTTTTTAATAAGTAGCAAAGTTCTAAGCAGGAAGCAACAAAATAATTATGTTGCCATGGAAGAAGCTAATGGCAGTTATAGTTAAACAATAAAGTCGGGTAAATGAGCAATTATTTTAACATCCACGTGATATTTCTATTAATTTTATTTAATAACCCTGTTTTTTTAACTAGAATAATAACTAATTTTAAATTGCCATTCAAAAAACCGAATATAAAAAAAGAAACATACAAAAAAACTAAAGATAAGAAGCGCTCACTGATTCACATTATTTAGTGTGTACTGCGTCCACCGGCCCCATTGCAAAAATAGGATTTTTGAAATCTTTATATTATTTTTAATGAGACTGCATCCACTGGTTCGTGTCGCACGAATTGGATTATTTAGTGTAGTGTGTCCACTGCATTCAGAGAATATGGATTTTCCAACACTAATCATCACTAAACCTAATCACTGACGCAGCCCGGATTCATTTGTGTGTGATGGGAGGTGGGGGTGTAGTTTCACTGACCAACTAAGCGGGTTCCATCGGGTTTTTTCTGCAGGAAAATTTGAAAATTTAAGTACTGCAATATGCAAATGCATCAAAAGAAATACAATATCATCTAAAATAATTTAAAATTTATAAAAATGGTCATTTTATGAACATATTTTTATTTATGCATACTTCTAGAATATACAAACATGCACATTTCAACAAATCATAATTTGGAAATTTAATTTATAAAATTATTTTATAAACTAGAATCTGAAAATTCAAATAAGAAACTTGCACCAACTCTTTAACTCACAAAATCACTTTTGAACTAATTCACTTTAGTCTTATGTTAATTTTCCTTGGCTTTATAGAAAGTTCATCGAGAACTTCATCCTCCCCATGTGTAAATATCATATCTGGGGCAAATCTGGCATTTTTCCACATTGGTCTGTAACTGACACCTCTGGATGAATGTACATGAAGCTCATTAAGTTTATCTTCCTTTGTAGAGTTCCTCATGTATGATCTCAACAGCTTTAGGAACGAGAAAGAGGAAGGTGGGTAGCAAGGTCAGAGGTGGAACCCCTCCCCCCCCAGTAAACGTAATATATATATATAATCACATTATTGGCACGATAAGTTGTTAAGATAAAGCTAAACTATTTTAAAACTAGCATCAATCTAACAACTGGTATTATTTTAACAAATATAATTTGAAAAGTATTATTTTTCTGACAAAAAATGTGTTCATTATATTTAGGTTTTTTTCCTTTGATTTTAAACTCATCAAAATGATTTTGAAAAAAAAAGTTCTGAAATTGATTTGTGAGTACTATGTAACTAGTGGTGCGAGGGAGATGGAAATAACACACACACACCATAGTTCTCGAACCAGTGGAGGGCTAAACTGCAAGGGGCCATGCATGTATGACCTAATGCACTCGGAAGGGGAGGGTGGGCAGCTCCATCATAGCGTTGCATGATCATGTATAAGTTTTTTCCACACTTTTAAAATAGTGTTTTTTGTAAATGCAAATAAAACGGTTTGACTAGAAATTACATCCTTTATTCAATATCCTATTTATTTTAAACTTATAAGATCTGACATGAAAATAACCAGTCTACTTAAAACCAATTCCAAGATGAAATGAGGAAAAGGTGCTTTGTTATAGTTGAAACTTGAAGCATTACGTAACCTAAAGGGTGGGAAAGGGGTTCCAAAGCGTTGCAGAGCATGAGTTGGGGAGAGGGGGTCAAAAAAGGCTTAAAATTGCATTTCATAATAAATGTATGGCCCTAAAGATTTAGTTTGGTCTAGAAAGATGTAGTTCGTTAACAAATGAACCACAAGAACTGAACCACAATAAATAGTTTGTGTACTACTGGACCATAAAAATTAGTTTGCGAACTATTGAACTGAGCTAAAGAGAAAATAAAGCTGAGAATTCTGAACACAAATGGTGCGAATGTCGAGTGTGTCTATTGGTCCACATAGCACACATAGGATTTTAATGCGCCTCAAAGAATCCTATGAACTTTGCTGATGTCCGATGCGTACAATGTGGACACTAACTTTAAACAAATTTTTTCACTATTTCTTATCCAAAAATGTATCTTTTTAAGAAAAAACCCTTTTTGCCTTTTAGGTACAATTTTATATATTCGAAACAAGGTACAGATAGATAAATGTAAACATGCAGATGAGAAAGAAGATCTGTATCCATACAACCATACAAGTTTACCAAATTATTTTAGTTCATTCAAATGATATATTGACAGCAGTCAAATTTAGTGTATTATATTTGCATAGCTTTGTAAACTATAAGAATATATTACAAATAACTTCCCTCGCTTGATTCTTAGATGCTATTTGTACAAATCATCCAACACAAAATCAAATATATTTTTTTTTGTTTTGGCCTACCTTTTATTTATGTGTATTTATATATGGGTTTTTAATTATTTTTTTACAAAACATGGGAACAATGTAGATTCTTAAAGTTATTTTATGCACATTGATAACTTAAAAGCAGGGAGAGGGAAAATTCGCAAATACAAAAAACTATACATCTCTTTCCAGGAAAACCTCTTTACACATTTTGAGGTATTTTGTATATGTATTTGAGAAAAGGTATCTTCTTCCAAATACATAATATACAAAAAACTATATATATAATTCTTTCTTCCTCTCAACAAAAATAAAAACATTTAGTTCCTCATTTTCCAACATGTTGTATAATTGCTAACAATTTATGTAATGTTAATTTATTTTAATACCTTTCAATCATTAATATCAATGATATCCAAACAACAATATTTCATTTTATACACTTTACTAATATGAAAAAGAAAAAATATTTTAACAGACAAAATTATTTTATTTTAACATATCATACAGACAAAAACCATACTAACACATATAATGTAAATATTGCTTGTTTATTGTTTCTCTAAGTGAAATTTATTTTTAAAATATTTACTAACATTTAACTATGGAAGAAATAATTTCAAAAAGATGATAAATTCAAACTTTGCAGTCATTGTTTCTGAAAGCTTTTATATATGATCAATTCCTTCGATTACTAACATTCCCTTGAACAGGAATTCAAGCACTCTCAAACAGCCAATCAAGTGATCAAAGTAAGCTACAGAATCTCATCACAAGGAAAAATGTATTCATTCCATTTCACTTTGTGATCATTTTATTTCCAAGTATTGTGTGTGTGGAAGGAAATAAATGTTTTCTCCCTTATTTAAGAAAACGTGTTAGTCTGACAGAACCAAGTGGCAGGTTAGGGCAGCAATGATCAATTTAAATTACAAGACAAAAAGGGTCTGCGAGCTCAAAGTTTTTTTTATTCGAGTCAATCGAGTGAGCTTTTCATTAACCTTACAAGTATCAAGTCGACCTTGAGCTTGGGTTGAATAAATATATAATTATGTTGAAAAATCAATATACTAATTTTTTTAAATGAAATTACAGGCAAATATTTAAAATAAAATGTCTCAAACTTGTTTTTAAATAGTTAAAAGAAACAAGCCATTGTAAATTGTAGAATTAACATTTAAATATGTTATGTTTGAAAGAAAGTTCAGGAAGGATAAAAATATAATACAATATAAAGCCAAATATAATAAAATTTAACTCAATAAGTGATAAGAGGTTTTCCTTAGAGAGTTACATTATAACTTTTCGCATCCAATATCCATTTCCTGTGTTGTTCTTTATGTTATTCCTTTTACTTGTTCCTATCTGGGTGTCCTATCATTCTTTACAAATTTTCTTTTTCTCCCTTTTTTTTATTTCCTCTTTAGGGAAGTTGTGTTGCGCATTTCACACTCCTTCCTGATGAGATCAGTAAATCATAAATGCCATATTGTGTTACTGCCCGACACTTTCCTATAACTTCCTCCATACACACAATATCATCTCACAGCTTCAGTATGAAGTTCTCGAAATAAAATCCTATCATGAACTTAGTTTTTTTGTGGTAAGTTTATAAAGAAATTATTTGCTTACACACAAGAAAACTTATCCCTATGTATATCCAATTTACAAGGGTTTATATAACAATCGACAAATTCTAAACATAGTTATAAATGGGTATAATCAATGAGCAAAGTTTTACAATGCAATATTTTATGCACGAATACAAAAACATCTAACTTTAATTCATTTTTTTAATATGTTGTCTGCAACCTTTAATTATTTATTTTATTAAACATTCGAAAAACAGATTTTGCAACAACAAAAAAACTAATAATAAAATAATTCACAAATGTATTGGTTATATTGAAAAATATTATTGATTCTTTTATATCAAGCCTAAAAAAACAAGAAAAATTATAAATACCTTTCTTTTTCTAAAAAAAATAATATATGTTAAAATATGTTTGCAACATTGTTGAAGAATTATATTCACAAATGTGACATTACTCCTAAGAACACAACCTCTATGGTGGCACAACAATGGAACTATCCAGTTTAGAACATCACATTTTGAGTGGATTTGTATTGAAAAGGTTCAAATGAAACACCAGTCACCTATTATTTTAGGCAACAGCAAAAATATTTATATATTTGTATTTCAAGTAGAAAAATTTAAACAAAATGAAGGACTGATGTCAAATTATTTAAATCTCCTTGAATTAAATCAAATGGCACGTGTTAAACTAATTATCTATGTGGAGAAAAAGTAAAATGTTCGTCTCCATGTTTAAAATTGACCCATCAGTAGAGACACCGAAATATCATGAGGAGTGGTTTTACCAACTTTTACTAGAACATTAACGTATCAAAATATTTTAAAAGTTCATGGTAGCATTAATAGATGAATTTTACACACACAAAATAAAACAGGTGTGGATCTTTTCGCAAAATTGACTACTTGGCATTTTATATGCAAATAATGGTAATTTAGGTCAGTTTTAATGAGAATTAACGATATGGAAACCCTTCATATTTTAAATAAGTAGGAGACATCATCGCACTTTGCCTTTTTATTTTTTGCCTGAAATTGTCAGAAAAAAATTATTACAATCTTTTTTATATCCCTATGACAAACCAGTTCCCATTCTAAATTAAATATTCCCATCAACCAATGACTATTGGTAAAGAAGAAGATAATGTTTTTGAGCTGGCTTGTATGAGTTTTATTGTGACCAAAGAGAAATAATTTAAATTTAAAATCAGAAATTTAGCTGTAAATTTTCTATCCATACCATTTAAGTTTGAGTTTAAAAAAAATCACTGTTACTAGCAAACAAAAATGCATATTATTTAGAGACTTTAAATACTGAGATGGTTATTTTATTTATCGAAATACAAAGATTTAATTCGCCATAAGTCAGGGTCTCTACTGATTAGCCATGACAACACATTATATTTAAAATAATATAACAAAACAAAATATTAATTCAAGTTAACAACATAAAAATTAACAAATATTATCACAAAATGATGGTTTGCTAGATAAAATACTGTACGAGTATCCTACAAAAATCACATCTGATACGTATTCATGGTTGTTGCTCACAAGTGAAATAATGCATTACTTTTTTAATCTCGTGTTGTATCTAATGACTTGTGATATGTTTTTTGTTTTGTTCATACAAGTGTGGAAAAATGAACCGTTTAAGCATGTTAAATAAAATAAAATAAACATCAGATATATACAAAAGAAAATTAAAACATGTAGATAAAGTTAAAACAAAAATAGAACAATATTTTTAGAAAGGGAAAAAATTAGAAGAAAAATATACGACGTCCGTAATATAAGTCCAGTACATAACTGTTATGACTGTTCGACTACTGGAAAATATAGAACATACAAAAAAAAACTAACAATTTGTACTCTTATTTAGGGTTAGGAAAAAGAAAACAATATGATCAATCGAGACTCGTGTTGTTTAGTTCTCCGATGAAAACCCAATGTTTGAAAAACATCACCTTTAACAGCAGTAAACATAAAAAACAAACCAATATATCATCAGAAATGTTATACTTGTGTTACAAACTTTTTGAAAGGTTTGTAGGATAAATTAAGAATGGTTCTTTGGTTGCACAATCTATATCACTCATTCTTATGAACAGCTTTAGAAAAGAAAAACATCCAAAAGAATCACTTTCCCAACTAACGCAGGTACAGCCAGATACAACTATCATCGCATGTTACTGTACTCCTTGCGAGGTGGGTTGTTCCTTCGTCTCTTGACCATTTGGCCTCGTCCACCCTTGTGATGAGGATTCAAACCTCCATAAGTCCCAGGAGGATCCAAGGGCATGCCCCCGTGGTGGCTGTGGTGAGGGTAGTTATTGCGAGGAGACTGATGTGACACTATTAAACAACAAATACATAAAAACAAAATAAGAGAAAGTTGAGGTTAAGGTTTATTGGTTTTGAATATTTAGTAAAACACAAATAAATCTTCTTTAACCCTAGAAAGCTAAGGTGTTGTAGGAATCATGTTAAAACCAAGAATTTGTCTCAGACGAGCATAAATAATTAACTAAAAAATAAAAAATATCCTAAAAACTAGATTATTTATTTATAGATTAAAAATACTTTTATCTTAATCATAAAATATAATGAACATTTAAAGTCTTTCTACACATTCTATACAGCTTGATATTCTCCAAACTTTGCTTTGGAGCAGCGACAGCACGGGTATCTTGTAGGGCTCTGCGAATACTCTGATTTCGAGCTTCGAGCCGAACTTGTCCTTTAAGCTTGAGATCAAGATCGAAAGTTTTGTAGGCTCGTCATTTTCGAGCTTTCACTTGATGTACTTAATAATCAATTTATAAAATGAAATAATAATCATAGGATATTTAATTTAGATAATATTGGCATTTCCACTTATAAATCATCCAGTTACTTGAAAAATTGTTCAAATTAATCTCAATTTTCACATTAATAGCATAAGAGCTCTTAAACTACTTTCAACCGGAAAATATATTCAATATTGTCATTAATTTTGAATTATCCTTGATTCAAGTTGTTTACTTGTATTGCCATGACAAAGCAATGAAAGTAAAAATAGCTAAATAGATACTAAAATTGAATGATTCTTTTTATTAATTTTAACTAGTGCCTTTCTAAAATAATAATTTATGTTGAATTAAAAATGTAATATCAAGAATATATTGTTATATTGAATGTTTTCAAAATTGATAAATTTAAAACTTATATTAATTAATACGTTTAACTACAAAACTAGCACTAGTTTAGGTACTATTAAGTTATAAAATTATATTGGGTAATCTGTCTAAAATCAAAGTTGATATTATTTAATGCAATATATATTTTACCAAACTTACCACAATTATATTAAAACCATTTACTTTTTCATATTGTTTGATAGAAATATAATTTTAGTCATATTATTTTTAATTTCAAAGTATGAGTATCAAATTTACAAACATTAAAAATTGAAATTAAATAAATTTCTCAATAAGATAATGTTTAGGTACAATGCCTAAAGAGGGATGGAAATAAAACAGAAGACGTGATCATGCACGATCACATTAAGGAATAACTAACGAAATATGAAACACTTCAAACTTCTAACTCTTTATGATTTGTAATACTATCGGAATAAAAGCGCCTCGCTTTGGGCGTCAATAATAAAAACTATGTGATCAATCTCCCCGCTTCGGGCGTCGATTGATACACAACGGATTAATTCCCAGATAAAAGATGATGTGATGACTTTAGGTTGTCTTAAGCTCCGTGATCGAGCGCCTATCATCACTGTGGAAAAGATACCGTTTAATCAGCTGTCTATAGCCCCGTGTTCGAGCACTAATTAAATCGGTATTAATATTATTAAAGAAAGAGAAATGTTGTTGGCTGTTATTTCACACACGGTTTATTTATATTACACCAGTAAATTGCTTGCACATATTTCAATTAAATATTTCATATCACTGCACACTTGTGATATTGAAGTGACTTATATTTTAATGTGTTAGACTGTGACTGACTCGTGCGTGAGCGAGGTCCCGGAGATCGTCGTCCTCATCGTCGTCGTGGTCAATTGCAATTGCAATACTATAAACATACATACAATGGTGTATATATGACATATCCCTTGGATTTTCTCCCCTGGTCAATGATGTAAAAACTAGTCCTGGCGACACGTTTTGTGATGGCTAGCTTCTTATTGGTATAAAGAAATGGCGTGTTCTGCCAAATACTATGAACTTGTTCCCTTTAACAGGAAGCGACGCAGTTGCGTTTTTACCAGGAAAGATGGTACAAAAAAATTATACTTTAGGGTGAGATCCTTTTCACATATTTTCTAAGAATCGCGTGTTTCTTCATGGATGAATCTTAAAAGGATACTCTACCTATATTACTTTAAAGAAAAATTACCTTCATCCATGACTTTTTACATAATTTAGATTAATCCAAATCAATACATTACAGATTCTTACATTTTCTTATAGGTAAATTAAGTTACTTAAGCATATTTTGGGGAAATATTAGCTTATTAAAATTGTGGTTTTATTAACTCTTTAACAAGACAGTGTAGAAACACTATACAATAATGTAAAGTCATAGTGAAGGAAACCAAAATGAAAGGATAATTAGGTTGGACCAAAATATAAACAAACACACTACTCTATTTCCTCTTGCACTTTTCCACTTCCCACTTCTTCAAACTTTCGCAGTTGCACAATGTTTTGAATTTTCATAAATACTTATTTTTCATATGAAGGGACATTAATGAAAAAGTAATATTTCAAAAATTAAAAATAGTGTGCAACTGTGGGCGTTTTGAAGAAGTGGGAAGTGTAAAAGTTTAAGAAGACATGAAGAGAGAAGTGTGTTTGTTTATATCTAGGCATAACCTAACTATCCTTTCAGGTTGGCTTCCTTTATAGTCACTTACTTTACATGACTGTACATTGTTTCTACACTGTCTTATTATACATTTTCAAGCCATCATGCAATTATTCATTTTATTATGTTTTTGATAGTTGTGTAATTTTAATGTCCTTAGAGACACGAGTGTTGAAACCAATTTAATTATTTTTTTCTATTAGGCCATGTATTTTTATTTTGAGTGCTGTTCTTATTTTTAGATAGTTTTTTTTAAAGTGTTATTTCTAATTTATAAACAGACATTTCAATTTCTTAACTTTTTTCCATAAGTATTTATATTTATAAAAATGAGTGTCATTCATATTTTAAGAAAGCGTGTTTTAGTATATCTTTTGAATATCAAATTTAAAAGATGTGAATTTACAATTAAAATAAACAAATATATTCTCTTTAACATTTTTAAATTATGAATATACTCAAACTCGGGAGCTTTAAGAAATATTTTGCTTGAATGAAAAAAAAATCCCAGCTCGCAGACCCCTAGTAGTTTAGCATTCTTTTTTTTTTTACAGAGAGAAAGGGAAGATTTTCCTAGTTTGCAGTACCGGTTGATTTGTTAAAATAAAAGTTGAATTTCTGCTATATCCTGATCAAGGTTAGATATTTCAAGACTGTGTTGAAGCCATGGTCGAACATGTTCATAGTGTAGCTACTTATCCAAGTGATGTCTTGTTATTGGTTTGTTTCTTCCACTCACTTTGTTACCAACACATATCCCATACAAAACTACTAGAATTAAATTGATCATACTATAAAATACACAAAATGGTCACCTTGTTTTTCTACTGTATGGCATGTGGTTACTAAGGTCTGCGAACTTGGGTTTTTTCATTCAAGCCGAATTCAAGTTGAGTATTTCTAAAAGCTCCCAGTTCGAGTATTGTATATTCATAATTTAAAATGTTAAAAAGTTTATTAAAACACATGTTCTTAAAAGATGAATGACACTCATTTTTATAAATAGTTAATAATTTTGGAAAAAGAAAAAAAAGTTAAATAATGGAAATATAGGGTTTTAAATTATAAGTAGCTTATAAAACACAATTTAAAAATAAGAAAACTCAAATAAAAAATAATTAAAATGGTTCCAACACTTACATTACAAAAATAAGTTAATAAAATGATTAGGATGAATGTTGTTGATTAGTGTAATTTCATTTTCACAGAATCCATGATTATGGTATTTATATACTAAAACATGCCGGAAGATTAAAAACCAGCTTATTTCTAATTGGTCGAGTTTCACAAGAAGTAATGGGACTGGAACAAGATTATACTTATATTTCATACATAACCTTAAATAAAAAATAAATGGCTCCCCCCCCCTCTCTCACTCCTCACAATCTATTGTGGTATTTTTCTCTTTTGATGGATGACCCAACATTCCTAAAGTTGTGAGTTTGTAATCCAACAACTTGTTTGCCAAAGAGACTGATTTGAACCAGCTATTGGATGTTAAATTTCTATTTGATCCTTAAACAGTTTTAGTCAGTTGTCAATTTTTGGTGTGTATGTATACTGACATTCTTTTTATTTATCTGCAAGAAAAAAAAGTACCGAAAAGCAACAAAAATTCTCTGAGTCCTCAACGAATACGAACCAAATTTATGGAGTCTTCATCTAACAAGAAGTCAAAAACTGTGGATCTTGAGCTTTGTTTTGTTTTACAAGTGAGTAAGAGAACAGATTACAAAACCTATGTGTTTCGGCCATCTTTGGCCTAAGTGAAGTAAATAATTGTGAGCATTGATGTTTGTCTGCCAACAAATTGCTACAGAGTGGTGTTTCCTACCACAAGAAGTGTTACAAGAATCTAATAAATAAAACATGTAGCATTTATAAAAGCTACAATGTTCTAAATCAAGAAAACACTAGACACTATATTGGTTCAAGTCGTATCCCACCACAACTACAGAAGTGATATCTAAAGCTTACCAATGCCCCATTTTCTTCTGTGTATGTCCAGAGCTCTCCCTCTCCCCTAGTAACAACTGACCATCACGCACTTGTTGATTAAACTGGAGGCGCCTCAACTTCGGATATTCACAGAGGATGCCGGAAGAAAAATGTGTGACGTCTACAGCGCTAAAGTGTTGCGCATGCCATAAAAATAATTATTCTGAAATCGTCCAGATGTTGCTCGTCACATGTTTCCCGTACACTATTACCCCTTCCCTCTCGTTTGTTGTTCATCCATCTCTTATGTGTGACCCCTACCAGACCACCCACCCTTTTTTTCAAGCCATTCTTGGCAGGATAACCATCCGGGACACATCTAGGTGTCAAATATAAAATGTAAGCTTCAAAATTATTTTTCAGACATTATAATGCAAAGTTTCTTTGCGACAATTTATTATGGATTTAACTTCAAAACCTTTTGATACTTTTTTAATTCTATAATAGAATCATTTAGTTTTGTGAAACATCTAAGATATTTAAATTTAAAATTTATTCACTTGTTCAAATCATTGATATTAAGTCATGTAGGCTCAACAAATATTTAAGACATTTAAATTTAGAATGTATTCTTTAGGTACTATGTTTATTGTTTGTTTAATTATTGATATTGCGATGTCATTTTGACATGGGAAATGTTTAATATATTCTCTTTAACATATTAGGTTAATATAATCATTTAGGTATGAGAGACATTTATTGAATTTAAATTAAACATATTCACTTGGTGCTATTTTTATTATGTTAATACTATGATGTCCGTTAGACAGCGCCAATTAATATACATGTATTTACATCATAAATTCTATTTTGCTCAGTACTATTTATATTGTTATTTGAAGTTATTTAAAATGCGAAAATATTGGTGATATTAAGTCCATTATTTATGAAATTCAGAGACCATCGAGTAATTTTATATGAGAATATAACTATGTCTTAATGTGAGAGTTCACCTGACTTGAATTTTCATCATATTGATATTGTACAAGCATTATAAAAAAAAAATCTATTATTGTGAGTCCTCTGAACAAGTAAGCTATTGTTTTTTATTAAGCCTTTTGAGATTATCGACAGCTTTAATTATGTTGGAGGGTGACCTGGTGGTCTAGGGGTAAGGTATCAGACTTCTGTGCTGGGGGTCCGGGACTCAATCCTCGGTCCCGACACAGATTTATCTGATTGCCAAAACCTTCCTTCACCTCTGACAAGAAGTGTATTAATCACAACTTGTGAATGTGGGGAATGCTAGGCCTCCACCATGGTTCAAATTCCACGTTAAACTGTAGGCCCTCTATTTCATCTCACAATCACCCTACCATTACACATTAGCGTAAGTGTGTATAACCAGAACAGGTAGTAAGATGCGGAGCTAATAATAATAATGTTGAATGAGATATATATCTATTAGTTATTGATTAAATAAAATTATTCTTATCCCATTATTTGGCAATGTGTTCACTTCAATTCAGGTTTTATTTAAATATCATGCCATCCTGGAGATAACCTTATTTTCTAGTTACGTTACTGCTGAGTGGGTTTGGATATCATGATTGTATATATTATTCCATAATATAAGCCTTTTGGACGTCCTTTCGGCTCACTCTTCATTTATCTTTCCTTTATCAATCTATCTTGTCACTTGTATGCCTGCTTTAGTCCTGGCATAGAAAAAGGGGCTCCAAACATGCATAGCGCAAGCAGAGATTAGATATAAAAAATGAACTATAACTAGGCAATATCAGTAACATAAAACAGAAGAATGCTGCACTTTATGTACTTACATGTCACAAAGATCTAACAAAAGTGTGACATTTGAAAAGGAAATGTGTGTCCTTTGTCGAGATGACAAAGCAGTCAAACTGCACAGTGTTTAAACTGCAAACATGGGAGAAAAGGTCAAAGCAATTGGTTAACAGACACGCAATGAACACCTGAAAGTCATAATAAGCAATGTTGTAAGCTCATCTGATCTTCTCACAGCAATTCCTGAGGACATGAAATGCTTTGGTCATGTTAAACGTGACATAGAAAAAGGTAACAGGCAACTCCCAAATAAACATGTTCAGTTCACACAGTTAGTGTCAGACCTGGAGATGCTCAAGATGATGGAAACTGAATTGAATGTCCCAAATAATGGTTCTATTTGAATATGAATGATATTTTACAATCATATGTCATTTTGCTAGAAGCAATGAAATGAAACGAAACATACAAATGTAGCTTTCAAACACAGCAATAGTGTTTGTTGGATTAGCTCTAGTTGTGCACAAATACACCCAACCCAAATCCATTGTAGAGAAACTGGTTCTGCTAGATATCAGTATCCTGTACAACAAGGTTATGGAAATAGATATTGCCATCACAAATGCTGTTCTTGAATGAATTAAATCCATAGGAGTGTATCTTCCACCTTGCTTGGTCCAGGACAAGTTTGTTTGGTTTGTACCGGACAACGTTGAATTCTTGAATCCACACCTTGAAGTATGAACACACTCCATGGTACTGCCATTGCTGAATATCAAACTGTATCTGACAAACCCATGACGATACCACTTGACAATGATCGGACATCAAGGTCTCAATCTATAGATAGAGCCATTCCATGTGACATCTTATTGTGTGAAAAACTGGCAAAGGCAAGCAAAAAGTGTCTCTTTAAACTGAATTCCTACAAGTCTAACAAAGAACAGGGAAAATAATATGGAAAGGGTTATTGGCTGCTTGGACTTCAAAGCCAGTGAGGTAGAAGTAAAACCTAGCTCTTCTTGTCTAAGGGCATGGGGTATATAACTCTTTATTGTCCTCTTTTGGGTCAAAGAGAAACATTGCCCTAGTACGGCCAATAATATGCTTACCACCAACAGAGTATAGCACACTATAGCTGGGTTTGATGAGAGCACGCGCTGTCGCCACTCATGCCATGGGACTGGAATCTCTCACTGTTGTGACTCTTAATGTTCAGCTATATGGGTGGAGAGTGAGGACATCAAGAAGGAAGTTTTTTTGTTTCTGCCTGGCAAGGTGCACATCGTGTTCTGGGCACTGACAGGCTTGGGTAAATATCTGAAAGGCGGTGGCATTGACCAAGCGTGGATGTAAGCTGGACTTTACTCACAACAGTAATCAACGGAAAACACATGTATTGAGCACTGGAAGCTCATACAGTTATATTGCTAACTTTATACAATTTATACTTCAAGAAATTTCTGAAACTTCTGCCAGAGGAAGAATCTTTCTTGAAGGGAACTTCCACTTTTTTTGGGACAAGCATATCAGCATGACATAAATAGTTATTCAGACATTTAGACATAATCTTTATGATGATGTTACAAAAACAATCGAAATGATCGAATACTGAGACATTTTCCAAACGATAAAACAATGTGAAGGCACAGCAAATGATATAAGGTGTTTCATTGGAGAACATTACCCAATTTGTTAGAGCCACCAGACAATTAAGACATATATTGCTGCATAAGTAGTGTTGAATCATTACCATGAAATCACAGGAGGTAAGCTCTTTTAAATAACACAAAATGCAGTTAATATAATTCCCCGACTCAAAAGTATGTCACACCCTTCTATCATCCGCCCCTAAGGTTTTTGTTAATCTTTTTTATGAATAATAAGTTTTAAAATATCTTTTTTTTGTTTTTTCATTTGTATTAACATACTCCATCAGGAATTAAAGAAATTATAAAATATATTACACAACTCCAAACAAAAAAAGACAGTTTGAATCACATTGTGATTTACTGATTAATATATTTCATATTTTGAGTAAAACAACATTTTTCCAGGGGTTTTTTGTTGTTGTAATTTACCAAATTCCCGAAGACTTCAAATTCCAGTTTTCCCTGGATGGTAGACACCCTTAGTGTTTCATGAGCACAGAAACCCATTTGAATCAGATGATGATGAGTTCTACAAATACAACCTACTTACCAAAGCTGTTATGGACGATGTTGTTGCCAGCGACATAATTCAGTGTGATGAGATTGGACAACAGATGTTTGAAAGTTGTCAGAGAACGCCTAACAGAAGGAAAACTTTCTGCCGAGGACAAAATGACTAAAAAGAAACTGAAATCTTTCAAAAGTGCCAAGTACACGTATTATGTAAAGCAATTTCCGGCCTTTTCTGACCCTCAAGCCTCATCTTGCTCTGTAACACTTTGGTAACCCCCTCCACACCTTAAGTTACGTACAGCTTTTCAGTTTCAACTATAAAAAAAAACACCTTTTCCTCATATCATTTTCAAATGGGCTGTTTTTTTTAACTAGTCTATTTATTTTCACGAGATCTTTTAAGTTTAAAATAAATAGAATTTTGAATAAAGGATGCAATTTCTAGACAGTTTTATTTATATTTACAAAAAAAATTAATTTAAAATTGTGAAAAATCTTAAGTTTGTGCACGACTAGATCATTTTTTAAACATCTTCCAACCAAATTTTTAAATTTGTGATTTGAGTTATTTTCTGTGGAGTGTTTTCATGAGTCAAGTCAGTCAGTGGCTTCCTGTACCTCAACTAGTTTTTTGGGAAGCCACGGTACATCTTTGTCTTCAGACATATGATTGATCGCATCTTTGGAATTGAATATGAAAAACAGTTTAGTCCTCATATCAATGAATTAACTACTTATTAAAAACTGAATGAAACACTTTTTAGTAGCCTACCTATTTCATAGAATTTAATTTGATAAATTCTAATAATTTTTTCTTGTTGTTTCCTAAACTTAAACTTTGTTACATTATGCTAGCCTAAAACCCGCCCCTTCCCTGCCGCCACCATGTCATACAGCAACACTACAATGGACCTCTTCCCGCTCAAGTGTGTTACAGAATACATTTATGGCCCCCAATGCAATAACAGAAATTAAAGTAAAACATAAGGGGGTCAGATTCAAAGAAGAGCGAAAACTAATGCAATGGTTCATCATTATTTCCAGAAGTCGCACAGAGCTTAACCTGAAAAAGCGTATCAGAACTTATGAGCTTGACATGTTATCACAATCCCTAGTTGTTACCCTCCTACTAGCTTATGATAAAGCTTCGATACTTCATCAACTCAAGAAGTTGAGTAGTGGCGTGCAGGTAATTGAAGATGACAGGAACGAGACACCAACCAAGAAATAAGTGTCCCATTGAAAGAAACAACAATAGAACATACTGTGGAGAAGGCAAATGAATCGTCAGCATATCGAGTAATTCTCAATGATGAAATGGCCGTGGTAAATTCTGTAACCAAAAATGAACAAATGAAGACTTATCTAAATTTTGCATATTTCTTTCTGGAGATAATTTGTAACATGGCGGCAAAGTATGATTAGGTCAGATTTGTGTTTGACAGATACATACAATCATCACTCAATAAAGAGATGAGGTCAAAGAGAACAAAGGGAAAGTCAACATATTGCCATGTGAAAGATACCACTTTAATCCAAAATGTTTCCCTCATGGATTTCCTCTGTGATATCCAGACGAAAGTAGAGCTCACAGAGTACTCGGCCGACAAAGTCGTACAGCACAGCAAGAGCTCAAAAAACTGATTGAAAAACCATGGTAACCATGTGAACACAAAGGGCAATGTTGATATTCCAGACTCGCTTCCAACACACAGCCAAGAAGAGGCAGACACACTAATAGTATTTCATACTCTATTTGTTCCTGGTGCAGCAGAGCTTATGGTTAGTTCTCCAGACAGGGATGCCTTGTTGTTGCTTGTTCACACAAAACCACACTTACCAGTGTCTACAATCTTCTTCCCAAGGAATAGAAGACAAAGGAGGTGCATTTCTGTTTAGGGCATATTCAATTTAAGACAAAAGCACACTTCTGCACTGTTAGGGTTCTAAGCTCTGACAGGATGTGCTGTTTCTGTTATGCATGCTGACAGAACCAAAGATTGGTGTTTCAAGACATTCATGCGTAGTGATGATGAGATACTGGACTCATTAGTAACACCTGGGAATGACAATGATCTGCCCTCTGATGTATGCTCACAGTTGGAATGCTTTGTCTGCATTTTGTATAGATCACATATTCAGATAAAAGTAAATGATCTCCGTTGGTTCCTGTACTCAAATTGTGCAGCAAAAGAAGCAGACCTTCCATCATTCATTGAATCTACACATTTGTTGGGCACAGTTACGTATCCATGAGTTGGAAGAAAGCTTATGAAAATCACCTATGCCTCCCAGCACCAGATTGGTTGGACGTTTGACGTATGTTCAAATCCCTTCTATCTTGTTTGATGTTTGAATCCACCGGCTCCTGGGGCTATTTTGTAATTGATAAAGTGTGGTTACAAAAGTGGCTATGAAGGAAGGTGAAGTTGCCGCAAGAACAATATTCCAAATAGAGAAATTTGTGGATGTTGGATTTTTAATTGCAACAATAAACCTAGCCAACAAAGGATAACTGAGAATTGTGATGAATAAAACTCAAATGTGATTAAGTTGTCATTAAATTGTTTGAACCTACTTATTAAAACGCTTTAATAATAACTGTTTTGTATTTCACTGTATGTAGTTAGATTTGTTCAGTGATCCAAATACAGGGTGGCTACAAAACATATTTTACAAAATTCCGACTTTTCCAGGCACCATTTTTCAACTTCCCTGACTATTTTTTCCCAGTTTTAATGGTGAATGATGACTTTTGTTATTATTGATCATATATTAAAAAAAAGTTAGTATTTAATAAACATAAATGATTTTATCAATTATTTAATATCAAGAATGTTTTGTGACAAACATTACGAATACCTAATCAACTTTAAATACAAGGTACATAAAGTGTTTTTAAAATTGGCTTCAAATAAATGTGCTAAACCAACTATTCACAGTGACGGACGCAAAATGACTGCAAATGTTTTTTTAAACTGTTAGGGCATTACAAGCACTTTGATGAAAGAGGCACAAAACCAGCAGAAGAAACTACAGGAAAATCAAACCATACTATTTATTGTAAAATTCGAAAGGAAAGAAATATGGCAATTGGGTCACAAACAAAACTTTCAAATCCAGAAAAAACACAGGGTCTTTCCAGCCATTCTTCACAACCATTTCAAATATAAATATTGAAACCTGGAAATTCCAGGACTTTTCAAGGCCCAGAGCAATTTCAGAACTTTTACAGGCCTTGAACAGACACATTAAATTCCAGGTCTTCAAAGCACCGTACAAACCCTGAAAAAGTGAACCCTTGGAGCTAGTCTGCTGCCGACTTAAGTCACCCAAATTTTATATAGATAAATTATTCAAACAACATGGAAACAGTGTTATTAGATTACCTCCATATCATTGTACCCTTAACGCTATAAAATTGATTTGTAGCATGATGAGATCATGAGTCATGGCTAAAAATGTTACTCAAAGCACTTTATAAATAAAACATTTAACAGAAGAAGCAATCAATAATATACCTACAGTGCTCATACCACTTCTTTGGTGCTGACTGACAGCTCACAGCTGACATCTGACAGCTCTGAAAAGTCACCAGACCAAATTATGTATCCCTACGCCGGACCATATGATATGCAAAACCATGTGTTTAGCAGCTGTCACTTCTGAGAGTCAAATTTTAAGTTTATACAAGAAACCTATATGACTGTTTTATTTATTTTCTATATATTGTTGACCTTGATATGTTGATGGCCTAGTATTATTAATTTTTTCAAGAATATAATATTTTT
>CABFOW010002816.1:0-61516 GCA_902141385.1 Timema californicum | reverse complement strand
TTTTTTTTCTTACATTTGATTATGAAAAGAGAAATTATACTGTAATCTTTGAGGAAGTATTGTTAAAAGTGATTGATAATATTTTTAGTAATTATAATAGTAGTAATTAGTAAATAATAATTGTTTCCAAATATGGTGACAAAAGTTATTTTTAGACAATGTTGGCGTAACTGATACCATTTGCTAGCTTCTGCTAGCTGTCATGTAAAACCACAAAAGTGGTAAGTCCACTAGAGGAAGGATTGGCAACAGGCTATATTACACGTTAAGAAAGAAGAAACCAATTACTGGAAAATGATGGTCTGATAGAATAGAACAAATTTTGATTTCTTATGGAGATTAAAGTGACGGTGATAACAGTAGTACGTCAAGTAAATACGTTAAAAACAATGGCTGACCAATATCAGGTGTCGAAGAGTTTACTTAGTATTTAAGGTAAGTTATAATTATTTATACTTTCAACTTAAGTAGCAGAAGTCTCATATTGGCCACTTATGTCCCATTTGCCACTGACTGTACTCGAGCGATACAAGGTATGTCTTCTCACCCCTCCGCCTTTCATACTCTAAAGCGATTACAGCGCTTGACCACGAGATGCAATGTTTTCTGTGTCGGGGTAGTAGAAATTTGTTTCTGTAATGTTTGCTTTTCCTGGGTGTCTACTAAGTTAAAGAAACAAAAATTAGTGATATTTTGGTGTCTTTTTTGACCACAAAATTCCTTCAGTAAATGGTCAAACATTATATAATGCATATATGAGCATAATGCTATCACAAGCAACATTAACCTTGTCCTTGGTACCTAGGTAAAAACAATCAGGCAACTTGCGGATAGCACATGGCATCATGGGTAGTGGGTAGAGCAAATCAACGCAATCGCACTGTTAAGATCCATTGGAAATTTAAACAGAAATATTTTTATGGGTTTATGACCAAAATATTGAAAATCAGTTAATATGCAAGGACTTTTGTAGCCTTTCTTGCAATTAGTGACTTTTTCGTGACTTTCCTAATGCAGTGGGTACCTTTTTTTCTCTGACATCGCATAATTAGTACATTCAATAATTTTACTATACATTTGATCGATAAAAATAATTATTTTAAAGTTGTATCTTTCACTCAGTCCATTGGTCCCTGATGAATGTGGACAATATTTCGTGCTGCTATATGATTAGGCTCATTCGATGATATAGCAGACCAATGATGGCCATCTTTACCTTTCAGATATGTTTTGCTACACGTTACAATATAAGAATCACTGGGTAAAATTTTTCATTGTCGATGTTTACCTGTAGGCTCATACTCAACAACATTATTTGGATCGCAATCACTATCATCCCTGTCCAAAATATTATATTTTAATATTGTACATGATCTGATTCATCATAACTATTGTGACTATAATAACTTAGTTCATGATGATTTAGTGGATATTGATAGATTTTCTGTCGTTTATTTACAATGTTTTTAGCCATCACAAAAATATAAATGAAGACAAAATAAAAGAGATAAAAATTTCGCAAAAAAGATTTTTTTATGATGTTTAAATTAATATATTAAGTTTTGTGTATTATGTACACATTTGTAAACTGGTTACAAAGTGATAATAATATACAGCATGAAATGAAAGGATGAAGATAAAATGAACATGCCGAATTTAACAAGATGGGAGAAACAAAACATTACAATGACTTAGCTTTCCAGGATTAAGGATTTCAAAAAACATGTATGGACCCTTACCTTGGGCATTGCCAGGGATCTTTCTCGTCTTGACGTAGCCACGTTGCGTGATAGGGCCTCTCTGGGCCATGGGCTGATAAGTGTTAGGCACCACGCCCGCAGGGGGGTGAAGAGGGATCACCTGGCAACTATTCGACCCTCGACTGCTTTCAGAGTCCTGGAAATAAAGGAATTACCAGTTATATATACATTTACACACACATCAACGCAAATCTCAAAAATAAATTTCCTATATTCAAATTTTAGGCCAGCTAAAATAACTCCTAAAGACCCAAACGCTGGATTAAATTCCACATTCCACCTCCACCTTAAGACTAGCCAACCATAACAGCTTTAAAATGTTACAGTGGCAGTGTGAAATAATCATATACTGTATTGGTTTGAAAATAAAGCTCATACTTATTTTCTCAAACACGACCTTTATAAAACAGAAAATAAAAATCTTCATTTTATCTTTGAATTCAAATTTTTTAGTATCCTTGAGGATTTCTGGGTCCCAGCCTTAGTTATAGTCTTTATAATGTTGGCAAAATGTCTCTCTGTCAATGTTTAAGTGTAACACTCACCAAGTTTAGAAAGTTATTGATGATTAATATATATTCTGAATTTAAAAGAGTAACTTAATGAACAAATATGTTAAAAACCAAATAGGAGGGGCAAAAAACTTCCAAAATGCTGACATTTCCAGGATTTCCAGAGACGACTTAGAATCAATTTTACATGTCTTATCAAAGTCCTCATAAATTTATTGTTCCTAAAGTTTAATTGTTAGTTAAACTGGGTGTTGTGTTTTACAATACTATTTTTATGTACTTGTTAAATTACCAACACATAACTTTTATCAGTTCTTATCGTAGACTTTATCGGAGTTCTAAATTTATTTCAAAGCTTTTGGTTGGCTTAATTTGACCATAGATAATGTCTGTGTAAGGTTATCTGCTATCTTTTAACGTATTTATTTTTCTGCTAAAAAATCTGTTTAAAATCATAAATGCAAACGAAGTTTAAATTTTAGCAAAGAGGAGGAAATGTTCATGATTGAAAAGATTAATACAGACCAAAGATTAAAAATAAACAATTCTAATTGGTGTTCAATCACTTTAAGACTTTCAAACAATTTTTGACCAAACAAAAATGCAAAAAAGTTTCTTCATCATTAAATTCCAGGAAATTCTTTCGTTACAAGTATTTATTTGGTCTTCAAAATCTTGGGTTCCTTGTAAAGTGTAACTAACTTATCTTCATACATAATCATACAATAAATCCCCCATTTCATAATATATAATAACAACAGTCACCTCGAAAGCAATATGGCGGAGTATTTAATGTTGTTAATGTGGACGTTATGTTTGCTAATCAGAAGGTCGGCCTCACATTAACTTTATTAGAACTTTTACGTATCAAATAGTACAAATCAAATAGTTAATTTTATTACTTTTTTATGGAAATTATTCTTAATAGTTAATTTCTTTTGAAAATGGTTTTATATTTAACTATTTGCAGAGTGCAAAAAATACTACAAAACATAATGTTTGGCACTTCTTCATTGTGCTTTAAGTAAGTAACTGCAAAATATTATCTAGGTTTGAATCCTCTTTTAAAGTTCAGCCGAAGGAAGCAAAAATATTTTTACAGTTCTTATAGCATTGAAAATTTTTGGGTAAAATAAATCAAATATGTCTCCTGTAGCAACATAAGAGTTTAGTTTTCTGCACACGCTAATATCAATATATGTCAATTATTTCCTGGAATTTTGTGCAAACTTTTTAAATAAAGATAAGGAGGCAACCATTAACTCTTTGTCCATTGGCAGCAGTGTAAAGTATGTACTGTGTTGTTCTTTTCATTATAAAGGCCATATTGTGTTGGTCCCCCTTTTATATGTTTCTATCCACCTTTCCTATACCTTCTTCCAAATATAATACAATTACCTCATAAAGCGAAAAGAGGTTTTCGTTATAGAGTTATATCATATGTTCGCATCCAATAACCTTTTCCTGTGTTTGTCCTTTATGTTATACTTTTTACATGTTCCTATCTGTGTTCTATCATTCTTTACCATTTTCCTTTTTCTCTCCTCTTGTTCTCTTTTTTAGGAAGTTGCGTTGCGCATTTCACACTCCTCCCTGATGAGTTCCGATAGAATGAAACCTGGGTCGGGGGATTGGGCGGTGACGATCAATTTTCTTTAAGAGGTAACCATTACCTCTTTGTCCATTGGCAGCAGTGTAAAGTGTAAACTGTGTTCTTCTTTTCATTGTAAAGGCCATATTGTGTTCGTCCTCCTTTTATATGTTTATATACACCTTTCCTATACCTTCTTCCAAATATAATAAAGATAAAATATTTTGACAAAATTTCAGGATACCCTTAACAAATATTAAGATATGTTTATATTAGCATGTACAGAAAACTAAACTCTATGTTGCTACTGAAGAGATATTTGATTTATTTTAGCATAAAAAATGTAATGTTATAAAATATGTAAAACTACTCACACCCTTCTGCCGCACCTTAAAAGTTACTTAGGTTTAAAACCCCTTAATGTTCTCTCAAGGTTCGAGACCTCTTTATGGTGCTTGTTTATCACCCCTTATACTCTACTCCCTGTCTGGCTCGCCAACAACAGACAGACTCCCTTATAACTGGTTGAGCTAGGCAAGTTAATTCCCTCCCACACCCCCACTGCCCTAATTTACACAACCTAAAAGATAGTAGAATATATCTCTATCCTTCTCTAAGTCTCGCAAGCTCTTTCACTTGCTGATCCTACAGGAACTAATGAATTCCATACCTTTTCCTGAGGGTTTGAGAATCCGTACACCCCTAAAATTATTTTATTGGCCGGAAACTATTAAATATACGAATGTACAAGTTGGAATTTTTCACTTCGAGCTTGAGTAATATAGAGAGCACTATTTGTACTAAAACTATTTAAAGTTGAAGGTTCGTAAAAGACCCAAGCATAAACCATAAGTAGAGACCTAAATTATTTAGAATTAAATTTTTTGTGAAAAAAATGTATAACCACACAAATTAAAATTTTTAAATAAATTTAACCTAGTTTTTTTAATCAGACAAAAATAAGAATTGAGGAACTATTTGCTATGAAATGATATCTTAAAATTGAATAAAATTATTCAAATTTGGCATTATCAAGAAAATCGAAAAACTTTTTCTTACGTACAACTCTCTCTTTAACATGTTCAAAGCCCCTCTCACCCAACCCTCTCTCCCCTCCCCCTTTCACCCAACACCCTCTCTCCTCCCCCCATTAACACACACTGTTCTCTCTTGAACTGCAGTCCTGCACAAAGGATTTGACCTTGTTTATTTTCAACCCTCCCTCTTTCCCTCCTTCCAAAGAAAATATATTCATCCTTGTCTCTCAATCTTTCCAGTTTGTTGTGGCTCACTTATTGCACCCACACTAGACCATCTGACTGGCTCCAGCTGTAAAACCAAAGACTAATGGGACAAACAACTATTCCAACTTAGTATTTGGGGAGGGAGGTTTAATCAAATAGACATTCACTATTCAAAATTTTGAATATCTGTACACCCATAGTAATTTATTGGTGTTTCATTCAGTTCTTTTTTGCCCGGATCATTCTTCTAGCAGTATTTTCATTTCTCCCACTTCATGCCCAAATATATTTTACTCACTGTGTCACTACAATTGGAGCTTCCGCTAGCAGTTGTAGAATCCAGAGTGGAGGTCTCGCTACTCCTGCTAGATGAACTGAGCGAATCTTCGTCGTTCCTCCCTCTGGTGACCACTGCAGCGTACGAGCATTGCCGGTGATGGTCGTTCACATCTTCACAGTCCAGACAAGGGAACTCAACCTTTATCCACTTACGATAATCTATTACTTCATCTGTTACTCGGATGATACGACCCAGGATGCTGCAAGAGAGAATTTTTTGTTAAAATTAGAATTTGTTGACCGTGTTGTTAACACTCATATTTTTGAACTCCGTGTAGTAGAATTATCAACATTACTGTGTAATTATGTAGGAGACCAGGCTATGTGCCAAGAATCAGGATAGATTTGTATGTTGTGAAGGTAAATTAATAGTATCACATTATACTGACTGGCAAGAGTGGAGGATAAACTAGGGGTGTGTGAAGCTTTCAAACTTTGCAACAAAAAAAAATCCTTATACAAAAATGATTAGACCTTTTCACCAATGAAAATATTGATAGCTAAAACCTGAATTTATAAGTTTTCCTTAGAGAGATAGATAAATGTATTATTCTTATATATTAGGTACTATTTTATATCTATTATCTCTATTCGCATAGAAAACAAGAAATATAATTGATTTTTGCAATATATCAATTTCTGTGAATACATTCTATTTGAAACACAAACATATTTTCGACTCTTGCAATTTTATTCATTCCTATTTATCAGGCAAGACTGCGTTTGAATATTTTTACAAATACTTCAATAACATATTTGAAAAATATAATAAACTTAGTTAAAATCAATTTTAAAACAAATTATGAATTAGCAATTCATTAATTGATTCTTAAAACTCGATAGCACTTACTAAGAGATCAGTTTACCTTAATTGATTTTAAACAAATAATCGATTTACAATACATAGGCCAGGTAGGTGTAAATAAACGGTTTTAATGGTGTCTAACTGTTGACAGTATTTATTTTTCATGAAACCCAACCAAATATCTAATTTAAGGATTGTATGAAATAAATTGGGGTTCTTTGCATAGGTGAAGAGAGTTAAAACCAGTTGGGTTGTGAAAATCAGGTCATGTTTATTAGGGGTGTGCGAAGGCCATTTTTTAAACACAAAGCAAAGTTGGAGCAAATCTTGAAACTTGCGAAGAAAAGTTGAAGTCAGAGCTGAATAGGATTTTTGTTGTTTTCACTAAGCACTACTTTTAATTTTTAAATTATTTATTTTTCTATATCTTCTCAATAACAAGGGCAAGAAAAATTGTGTTATTTGTTACCTTGAGACTATATTAATAATTAATGAACACAGGCTTGCTGTTAAGCTTAGTAACTTATCAATTAAGTTTTAATTTTTACTTAAATCGTGGAGTTTAATATACGCCATGGCAGCTGACTTTGTATCATGTGTAATGTGTCCTTATTTCTCTTAAAAATAAACACGTAATTAGTTTCATTTATTTTGAGTTTATTTGTAATTCTAGTTTTGATTTTCATTTTTGAAGAGCTTTAATGTGTTCATTAAAATGTTTACAAGATTATTCATGAGGTGAAAGTTTCAGAAGTTAGCATGCGCTGGAATGGCCGAGTCCAAGTTTCCCATAGGGGTGGAAAGGTAAGGTATTAGGCACGTTAAATTTTGTACAACTAACAATTTTTTTTTAAATAAAAGTTTATTCCTGTTTATCTCTTTTGTACAACAAAATAATGATTACGAATTAAGTTGTGCTTTATAAGTAAGCTTTACTTAGTAATTTTTGAATTAAAAAAACTAGATATTATGCTTTGTTTTTAAGGTGAAAGATTCAACCAGCGAATCCTTGTCAGGATTCAGTGGATTTGATGATTAGAAGATTCGAGTGGTCTATCTCTAGTAAAAATATTGATTTCACTTCAAAACCATTCTAGCTTTCACAATAAAAAAACATATAAACACAAATTAGTAATTTTACTATAGTTAATATAGTTACTACAGTAAAATTACTAATTTATGTTATATTATATAAATATTAAAGGTGGGCCACTCGAATCTTCGAATCCACCGAATCCACAAGTATTCGATATTCAAGGATTCAGTGTTTTACTGGATTCGATGATTGAATCTTTCACCTCATAAACAAAGCATAATATGTTGAATTCAAAAATTACTTAGTTAGGCCTACTTGAAAAGCACAACTTATCCGTAATATTTATTTTGTCGGACAAAAGATATAAACATTAATAAAATCTTCCTTAAAAAAATAAAAAATTATTAGATGTGGAAAATCTTACGTGCCTTGTACCCTACCCTCCCATCTGTATGGGAAACTTGGACTTGATGGTTTCGGCATATGCTCACTTTTAAACTTTCACCCCACGAACAATCTTGTAAATATTTTAATGAAACATTAAAACTCTTCAAAAACTGAAAATCAAAACTATAAATACAAATAAATTCGAAATAAATCAAACAAATTACGTTTTATTTAACATAAATAAGAACACATTACAGATGATACAAAGTCAGCCACCATTACACACGATATAAAGTTATTCGCCATGACGTATATGTTTACTCGTCCAAGTGATGATTAAAAGATTAAAATAAGGTTACTGTTAATTCTTACTACCCAACTGGTTTTAATTATCTACAACTATGTAAAGAGCCCCAATTTATTGTATATGATCCTTAAGTTAGATATTTTGTTGGGTTCCATGAAAAATAAATACGGTCAACAGTCAAAAACGATAAAACTGTTTATTTATCCCCATCGACCTACGTATTCGTATATCGATTGTTTGTTTAAAATCGATTCAGGTAATCTGATCACTTAGTAAGCGCTCTCGAGTTTTAAGAATCAAATAAATACTTGCTAATCCATTCTTTATTTTTAAATTGATTTTAACTTAGTTTTTATTATTTTTTAAAAATATGTTATTGAAGTAATTGTAGAAATTATCAGACCTAGTCCTGCCCTATAAAATAGGAATAAACATATTGTAGTCGAAAATATGTTCGTGTTTTAAATAGAATGTATTCTCAGAAATCGATATATTGCAAGAATCGAATATATTTGTTTTCTACGCAAAAATTGATAATGGATATAAAAGAAAATAATAATAAAACATACTTAAGCATTATTGAGTTCACTATTTCCAATGAATGTTTAATTGTTAAGCATGTTGTTTTAGCCTTTATTAAAAATATCCGTTTGTATTTTTATTTTTGCTATCTTAATACAATAAAATATCCTTTAATGATGATTAAAGTTGATCAAAGAATATATAGGCCTAATCTTTTTATTTCACATGTTTATTAGAAACTTAACCCATTCTAACAACTTTTAAAAATAACTAAAAGACACTCAAATATTGATTGATTTGATTTTTAAACAAAAATATGAGTCTAGATTGTTTAATTTGGCTGGATTTTAACCTGTATTTTGTGAGGGGTGGTTGGGGTTGGTTAAAATTGAAAGCACAATTGAAATAAATCTTAATTCACAGTTTAGGCCTATATTGTGTAATGTAGGTCTATTTGTAAATCATTAAAATTTATAACGATTTGCTAGGATTCGGATTCGGATTCGAGAATAAAATGTAGATTCTGATTCGAGAAATAGAGGATTCGACCCATCTCTAATAAATATATATCAAAGGGGATAAGGGGATTTAATCACTTGTGATATTAACTTGAATTATCAGCTTTGAATGAACAATTACAAACAATTTTGAAAAAAAAAAATCTGTGCATAAAGTTATTTATATATAGTGTTAGCACTATTTTTCTTATCACCCCTTGTTTTTTCCAGATTTTTCACACATCTTAGATTAAAGAAAACTGACTCGTGTGAAATCATAGATCTTACAGTATGTTAAAACATGATTTAAGAATAAAAATTGACGGTGAAATACAACTTATGTCACTTCCCAGCCCTTGTTTGAACCAGCGTGGTTGAACTCATTTCACTTTTTCATCCATCCAAAGACTAATTTCTAAGCTTCCAGTTAAATGTCCCAAAATATTCCAGTATTTTTACTAGATTTTACAAAATTCTACATGTTTTCCTTGTTTTTATCAGACATAACTTCCTTTTGTTTTCCAGGTGCATGGAAGCCTGAATAAGTGCAATATAATATTTTTTTAGCATAAAACCATTAACAAGATATATTAAAACTTTTGTCCAACTTTCAGAATATTTCATAAACTCGATTTGAGTTTGCTTCTATTTGAAAAAGTCTTTGCTTGCGTATGTTACTCCACCTGGTCAAGCTTTACACCCAGCCACTGTATAAATATGACTAAACAAGCATCCCTCATGCTAAATATGACAATAGTTTAAAGTACCTGGTATTCCTATCATTGAAGCAATAGTACAGAGGGTTGACTGCCTGAGTCAGCACAATGTAAGCGTAGTCAAAAGACTGCTTTACATGCAGAGCCCCATATGAACTGCGACCAATGTCGTTGCCAGCTGTTAGAGGGTCCTCTATGCAAAGAAGGGATGGACGATGACCATCCACCATCTCCTTCTGGATCTACACCATACAAATATATCAAAAACAAGGGCACAATCTAGATTGGCAAGAAATATTGAAAGTAATGCAGCCACACTACAATAACTTACGAGAGCTCATTAAAAAAGGGCTTGGCTAAAAAACCAAATAGGTCAGTTTATTTGTGGCTTGTCTATGATTAGAATAGGTGTGCGTGACAAACTTGAGAACATTATTTTGTGTGTGCCCTCAACACTACCCCCACCCATTTCTTCTACTATTATTATTTAAAAGTTAAAAGTTTCTGAATTGAAATAAATGTATGGTAAGAGTGTAGAAACACTGTACAGCAATGTAAACTAAGTGATAGTGAATGAAGCCGATGTGAAAGAATAGTTAGGTTAGGCCTAAAGATAAACAAACACACGTTTTATCCTCAGTTATTTTTACGCTTAACACCCATCACTTCTTCACACTGTTTTAATTTTCAAAAATATTCCTTTTTCATATCAAGAGACATATAAAATACATAAAACACAAAGAAATAAATTATCTGGAACTACTGTAGGCCTACATGCTTGAAGAATTTGAAAAACAATAAATTTTGAAATAAAATTAGAATTGAATAAAAATAAAAATTGAAATATAAAACAAAATTAAGTGTGCACCAAAATATGGGAGTAAAATAAACTTAATAAATATGAATTGGGCACAAAAGCAAGGTCCCAACATACTGTATATTACTAAAGTTTAAAAAAAAAGTAATGAAGAGTGGTCGGTTGGGGGTAGGAGCAACTCCTGTATAGTAAAACTGTTTAAATTTAGAAATATAAAAAGTCAGAATGGATATTTAAAGCTGAAATAATTAGATATTAAAGTTTGTTTGAATGGTGAGACAACAGATAACAGAATATAAGAATGTTGAACATATTAATTATAAGTCATCAAGGATATTAAGAAGGCACAATAATGAGAGAAATATTAAGTAATGAAAAATAATTACAGGCAAGTAAATTAGAAATAAAATAACAAAATAGAGAAAATATAAAACATAGGGAAAAATTGCCCGAAACAGCAATAGTATTGAGAACCTTTATATAAACCAAATATTTATAGATACAGCCAGTTGAGGATAGACATGAAACACAATAAAATCTTACAAAGTAAAAAGAGTAAGGGAGTGGGTGGTGGGGGTAGTGATGGGCATAATCGAATGATCATTCGATTTTTTTAAATATGATCGAAAGAATCATTTGAATGATTTTGAGAAGTATTAAAGAGTCAGTAATAATTGGATGTTAGCTAGCTGTTACTACTTATAATTAAAAGTAGTTACTAGTTGCTGGTTTTGCTTTGTGTTACTATTCTCTTCACCCTCCGGTCGGTCGTATCTTCTCCTAACACGCATTCCTTTGTGTTTGCAGCTTATCAACACTTTTCTATTACTGTATTTAGTTCCTTGTGCCAGTGTCAAAGACTAAAGTACAGCCACAACAAAATACTATAAAGTAAACACATAAAATAATAAAGTAATCACATAAGTACCTCACCATTAATAGAAATAATTTTGTGTGTGATTAATAATAAAATAAAGAACATACGTTTCCCTTTGTGTTTGAATGAGTCAAAATAATTGAACCTATAATATTTCCTATACATAAAAAAATATATGCTTGCAATACTATCTACATATCTGGTAAATGATCAAATACTTTTTGATTTGAATATCTAAATCAATTATATACCTCCTGAAAGCTTCCTTAGAAGCAAACACACAATTACTACTCGACAAAGTTTGTCGTCGTATAGTGATATTTTGTATTATAAGAATGTAAAAGTATTTCAATGAATAAAATTATAATACGATCTGAATATTACAGCTAGGAAATATTTTATTAAATTCATAAAAAAGTATATACCTATCTATTTAATAAATTTAAGTAAACGTTAAAAAAATTATATCTCCCAACCTGTTTGGGCTATTTGCATTTAGTTAATTATGAAGGTAAAATATAAAGGAAGTGTAAAAAAAGTCCATGTAGTATAAATTAAAAAGCAAAATAATTGAATCATTTTGTAATTTTTATTAAAATTATTTTTGGCTGATATTCAATTGTAAAGTGTACAACCACTTACAATTTGTATTAAATTAGTCTTAGAATCATTCGAAAACGTAAGGTCGATTAGTGTGTAGCAATGGGGACTATTTATTGAAAATGAAGAACTGTAAAGAAAGAGCTTGGAAACATTCATAATCATAAGGTTAATTATCCTCAGCACACCTGGCAAGAGAGTGGTAAGAGAATGAATCGGCAAGCTTGCGTCAAGTCAGCTACTGTTTTCAATCGAATGTTTTTTTCATTCGAATAATTTTGAAAGAATTGATTATTTATAATCATTGAATTAATCGATTCTATTCATCCGATTCTGCCCATCACTAGGGTGGGGTAGTTTACCTATTTACATCAAACTTGAACAACAGGTACACCTCAACAAAAGGTTTTTGGATCTAACCTATATTTAGAGACACCGATATTTCGCGAGTTGTATTTTTACAAACTTTTACTTAGCACATTAAAATTGCCATAGAAACATAACTAAACATCATTGTGTCAGTTTTGAGTGAAAATATTGACGCGAAATAAAACGAAATTAAATCTATTTGCGAAATTGACGATTTGGCCATTTAAACGCAAATTATGGTCACTTTTTCAATCTAAACTCGAATAGATTATAAAACATTGCTGACATTAGCAGGCATTCTAAGACTTGAACAAAAAAAATAAAAATAGTACCAACTGGACCAATATAATTTTCTTTCAAAAGAAAGTTTATTTCCCTCAACCAAAGACTTGCTTTAAAAAGTGTTAAAACTGGCTACTAAAATGGCCATATTGGGCACCCAAGGCAAGTATTTAAAGAATTAAAAGCCAAAAACAACGCAATGTTCAAGCTAGAGTGAGATCTCTCTACACTCATTGTGCAACACGCACGTTGACTGGTTCAGAAAAGACACGTGTTTGGAGCATATTAATAGTGCCTTGCATAAACGGAAAAAAAGTAATGTTTCTGAATCATCAAAACAAGTAACCCTTGAAAATTCTCTAATAAAGTCTAAAAACTCAAAAGAAGACCGCAAATAATTCATTATGGATACCATTTATGGAAGCCAATATTCCCATTGAAAAACTAGATCATCCTTCTATGCGATGTTGGATGGATTTTTAAAAAATTTCCTTACTATTTAAAAATTAAAAGTAAATAAGGGCCAATTATTTACCATTCTTTTCTGATTTTATTTTCCTAATGACAAAATAGTGTTTTTTTTAACACTTTTTGATTATTTACTAATTTATCAAAAAAATAGATGAGATAGAAATGTTTGATTTGGGTTATTTTCAAGATGTTTATCACACTTTTTCAACCAACATAGCCTAATATTAATTTGTTCCATCAAAAATTAGTATGCTTTCAATTCGGTTTTAGGTGGAGGAGACCTACCTAAGGCAGAAACTATAAGAAGTGTTTGGATCCCACAAGTTAACCAAAGACAAGAGGATAATATCAAGGACAATATAAAAAATCAGCAAGTTGCAATTCTTTGTGATGAGACAACTGATATAAAAGGACAGTGTGTTTTTGTTATTTTGTTGAAAACATTACATGCTGATTCGAAGCAAAGCTTGTTTGTTGATGCAGTTAGAGTTTTGCAGAACGCTTCAGCAACAAAATGTTTACGGGCACTTGTAGACACCATCACCAAGTATGAGATTTCTTATGAAAATGTAATTTTTGTTGTGACAGATGGTGCACGTTATATGACGAAATAGGTGACTTCTTTGAAAGTTCTCTTAAGCAATGATTTTCTGCATATACAGTGCTGGGACCACAGACTTAATTTGGTTCAAAATTATTGGTCAGCAGAGCTGCCAGAGCTGAATAAGTGTGTTGATAAAGCAAAGGCTGTATTTCTGAACACTCAAAAGAGAAAACATAATTATCTAGCATTTCTGAATGAAAAATACAGTATAGGTGGAAAGTCTGCTAAACTATTTCCAACAGTTTTAATCGCGATGGAACTCTTGGTTTTGTTCAGTGGTGTACCTCTGTGAATATTTTTCCACATTGGAGGAGGTGACAGCAGCACTTAAATACTTCCAGGATATGTCAAACGATAAGGTAACCCTAATGTTGATTGAATGCCAAGCAACATTTTTAATTGAGCACTGTTTTGAATTGGTGGAATTAATTACTATACTCGAAGGTTCTACCTATGCCTTCGGTCATAAGCTGTATGGTAAAGTGACAGAACTACAAAGTAATTTTAAACTGATTTCTGACATGAACTACAGAGAAAAAACACAAGAAAAATTGAAAATTCTTCCAACTCTAAAACAAGCAAATGTCAAAAGTCAGTTTCAATCTTTAGGACGGCAGTGCCTTACAAAGCCGAATTCACTCCATAAGTCAGACCCATCCAAAACATTTTTTTTAAACATTGGTACTCTTTTTGACATTCGCTCGATTGGGACAAACCAAATTAATTCTGATTTCTTCCAATCAGCTCGGAAAATACCATTTTTAAAATCCTGCTCTGGAATTAATTTTCAAAGAGGATACTGTGCGCTGCAGACACAAGAGCTTTGCAAAGCAATAGTAAAAAAATTGACATTTTGAACATATTGTTTGGATTAACAGCATAAAAGCAATATGGATTCCAGTGTCTAATATTGACAATGAACGTGCATTTTTGGCATATTCCAACATTATGTCAGATAAGCGCACTAACTTGAAAATTTGGAAACAATGTTGTCTTTGTACTTTGGTGATTGATGTGAAGTATGTTGATAAAAGGTATGGACATTTTTGTCTTATAAAATAATTCAGTCCAAGTACTTTCTAAGCTATTTGAGTTAATTTATTACTATTACCTTAAAAAAACTCTTAAGACTTTTAAACCGAAAATCAGGGTCTTACCCTTTTATTTACCAAAATTCAACTTTTTATCTAACAAAATCAAGTAATTTTATTTACTGAAAATTATGGTTTTACCCTTTTATTTACCGACTTTTATGCCGAAATTCAACTTTTTATTTAACAAAATCCAGTGGTTTTATTTACCACAAATCAGGGTCTCTTCCTATATGACATTTTTAATACTAAGACAAAGACACACTGGAGATAGATTAGAATAAGGGAGGCTCTGAAAAAAAAAAATTTTTTATAGTGAAAACAGCAATAACACGCTTATATGTCCCAGTCCAAAACCGTAAAATCCCATTAAGTAAGAAAAGGTAAGTTTGCAAGTAAAGATAAAGAAGCTACATGTTTAAAGAATATGTTAATTTACATATTAGAAATTACATTAGTTTGAGAAAATAGAAAAAAGAGTGTTTTAAGCAATTCCTTGAAAAACACATTAATAATATGAATTATAAAAACAAAAGATAAGACACCCCAAGAGTACTAGTCCAAAAGTCTCAGGTTAGATTCCTGTGCCCAGGTGTCATTTTTCAATTTACAGAATATGATATTTAGATGTGGCTATAACAGTAACTAACAAATATAAAAGCTTGGCTATTTGTTCCATCACGATAGCATTTACAATAGTTAAGTTCATTTGAAGAAACCAAAAACTAATTGAAAATTTAAATTTTGTAAAGAGTATTAAAAATCATTAACCCACCTCTTCTTTGGATATGTAAGTGCCACCATCTTTAATTCTGATCCCAGTCTTCATGTAGTTGAACTTGCGACCATACAGCTCAAAGAACTCTATGAGCAACACTCCTAGGTTAGCTGTTGGGGAGAATGCATCTTGTCTGGGATGGAGCTGCAAACAAAATGTAAATAGTCCTTTTAGCATGAGTGTGGAGAGTTTTCAAAATAAATGTAGCAACAAGGAAAATCTAGTTCCACTTAAGTTTATATGTCCTTATTTATACTAAACAAAACTACTGCCAGTTTATATGGCCCTATAGACCTAGACTAGATTACTATAGAGTAGTCCTGTGCAGGAATAATATTTTGACTTTAGGAAATAACTTACAGAAAGAGACAAGAAATGGGAGAAAAAAAAATTAAAATAATTTTACACTTTATGCTTATATTTATGTCCCATTCGTTCCAATATGATATATCAAACAATTTGATGGTTTCAATTAAGCTAAATGTAGTTGTAGATGTCAAAAATATTTTGAATCATCAGAAAAAGTGACAAAAACTCTGATTGGGTTGCAGTTACACATATACCCAAGAAATTTAAACCCGCTTCGATGACAGCATTGCGTCTATGGCAGGGGTAGGCAATAAGTCAATTGCAAGGCCATTTTCAGTCAATCGCGTAAGAAAAATACATCATGGTTAAATGTTGATCTTAGGGTCTTCTAAATCTGAGAATATGTGGTTTGGCTATTAAATAACCGGACTGATGCTCTAAAAATTGTATTTACAAAATTACTCAATGGACATGTTATCACCTTCCATGTAGTCCCCTCCCCGATCCCTACACCTCACCATACAAATCGTCCATTGTTGGAAGCAATGTTTCAGGTCCTTTTCTGAAAGGCTGTTCATGAGCTTCATCACTTTTTCCTTCACAGCATCAACAGACTTGAAACAGGTTACTTTTAGTGCAGACTTGATCTTCATGAATAGAAAAAAGTCACAAGGGGCTAGATCAGGTGAGTAAGGTGGATGTTCCAAAACCGGAATCTTGTGCTTCGCCAAATACCTCTGGATGGACAGCGCTTTATGTGCTGGTGTGTTGTCCTGATGAAGAATCCACGAGCCGTTCTTACACATTTCAGGTCTTCTTCTTCTTATGCGTTCACGAAGGGTTGTCAAAATGTCCTTATAGTAAACCTGGTTAACAGGCTGACCTACAGGTACCTAACCATTGTGAACAATCTCTCAGATATAAAAAAAAAAACTATCATCATTGCTTTGAATTTTGACTTGCTCATTCATGCTTTTTTTTTGTCTCTGAGAAATGGGGCTCTTCCAATAAATGGATTGGTGCTTAATTTCAGGGTTGAACTGAAAAAAACCATGATTCATCACAAATTATCACATTGTCTAAAAAGTTTGAATCATTTTCGATGTTATGAAGGATGTCAGCACAAATGTTCATTCGATTTTGCTTTTGCTCAGGAGTGAGCAGTTTTGGCACCATGTTATAGCAAACTTTTTCCATGTAAAATTTGTAAAACTGTTTCCTTATAGATATTAACTAAGTCAGAAATTGCTCAAATGCTCAGGCATCAATTTTTTCGAACAATTTCACTCACTTTTTCAATATTAACATCTGTTTTTTATGTGCGAGGACGGCCGAGGTGCGGATCATCTTCGATCTGTTTCCTCCCCTCCTTAATTTTTTTAAACCAATCAAACACTTGAGTACAAAATAAACACTGATCACTATAAACTTCCTTTAACAAATGGTACGTTTCTGTAGCAGATTTCCAAAGTTTTACAAGAAACTTCACGTTGACACGCTGCTCACCTTTTACACTCAACATAATTCCGACAGAGCTCAGGTACACCGTCCACTTCGAACAAAGGCTACGGCTAAACTGTCGGTCACACGACCTTGAAATTTGGAAGGTAAAGGGAGAAAATAACATAGATCAATATCTGACCCTGCTGGTTGTTGCTGAGACCTCAGATAAATGGCAAAAAAATTAATCCGGTTATTTAGTAGCCACACCTTGTATATCAAATGCTTTCCCATAATTTTGTATAGTGACCAAAAGAACCTTGATCAGTCATAATGGGCAATGTTATGTATTCCAGTCTTGGTGGTAATATATCTAGTTTGTAACTAATAAACAAACTAAGAATGAAAGATGCATGCAAGTGCAGCTTAGACTCTGATATCAACAGCAGATCCAAGCTGTTTTACAAAACTTAGCTTTGTTTGAAAATGTTATCTCGCAGAGAACCTGCCCTTTTACCTAAACATTATTAGACTTTTAGTGGAGTAGTTTTCTGCAACCCATTACTGTAGTTTCATAGTTTTTTATGTGCTGTTATTAATGTGAAAATTGTTATTAATTTTAATAATTTGTTAAGTTAACAAATGATTTATATGAGGAAATGCTGATATCTAAATTAAATAGCCTTTACTTATCATTGTGTTTTAAAAAATGATCAAGTGGAAGCTTAAAAATTACAATCTTACAAAAATCTTGATTCTAAGCTTAATGACAAGCTCAGCTCAAAATTTGAGTACTCGCAGAGCCCTAGAAACAATTTTTCCCACCAGAGTTTCGCAAACAACCAATTTCCTGAATTGTTTCACTAAATTCGAGATCCCTAACATCCCTACAGTGGGATCATTGTATTATTTTTCCCAGAGTTTTATCAGAGGTGGATAACGCTGTGGACCACCAAATATTTTGGTGCTTAAAATAATGTATTCTTATCTGATCAGCCATGAAGTGTAAATTAAGGACTAGGTAGTGCTGGGTTTATCTCAGGAGGCACATTTTAATCTTATTTAGAAATAGATGGTGTGGTTTGTAAGTTGTGGGCTTATCTAACCTTGTTTTAAGAGGATTAACATTATATACATAAAATAAAATGTAATCAATATAAATTATGTGTTCTGTAACATTCATTTTTTTACAAATCATGCACTAGTAATGTTAGTATAGTCGGTTTACATAAATTTGGGCCTTTTCTGATAGTTGAAATGTCTCTAAAACCAAACCCATATACAATCGCATTACAGATTGTTTTTTCAGTGACAAAGTCAATTTGCACCACCTTATAAAGTGAAAAAATTACTGTGAGCGACCAATATGTGAGTGTATATTGTACCTGCAGGAAGCTGATGGTCATGAGGATGAGGCTGTAAGAGGAAATACCTCCGGTGAACACCTCGTTGAGGTCTCTCTGAAGCAGAAAGTGCTTCAGAACGAACACAAGCTTGGGAAGGACTGGAAACCTGTGCTTGAACTCTTTGATGAGCTGTGCAGACCTGACGCCGTTGCTCATGTTGAAGCTGATGTCAACCTTGACATCAGATTGCTTGTCCGTCAACTTCACAATGGGTACCTACAAGAGAATAACAGTCAGACAGCATTCCTAAACAATAAGAACTAAACAGAAAAGCATGTACCATGGAGTTACCTAAAATAGAGTTTGGTTAATTTCTTAATTTTGTATGGCAAGTTTTGTAGTTAGGAAATATTTTGTTCATAAAATACTAGTTTATTAATTTTCAACTTCATTCCACTAACCAAAGGAGACTTGATTTTGTTAGGCTTGGGTAAGATGATATATAAGCATTTGTTTTTTATGAATATGTTCATTTATTACGACTTTGTTAAAAAATAGTGTATTTTTAATGAAAGAAAAATTGTTTTGACAAGACATATCTGGAGTAAAGTTTATTATTATTATTATTATTATTATTATTATTATTATAACTATTATGTTTCTATCTTAAGGTTTTACATTTACTGTGTATGATATGAAGACATGCCAGTAAAAGATGGCAATGTGCATTTCACATGGCAGGGAAAAGTACAGTTGATTAAAGGACGACTTACTTTCAGGAATAATACTTCGATGAGGTATTTTAAAATGTTTTCACTCAATGATTATGTTCCTGAACTCTCTTCTTTATTATTTATAATACTTTTATTTATAAGGAAAACCTCTTTTTGATTTATGAGGTTATTTTACTATATTTGTAAGAAGGTACAGTGAAGGTGGATAAAAACATATAAAAGGAACTAACATGATATGGCTTTTACAATGAAAAGAAGAACACAATTCACCCTTTACATTGCTGCCATTGGATAAGGAGGTAATGGCTGGCTCTTGAAGAAAATCAATCGTTACTGCTTATTCCCCCGAACTAGGTTCCATTCTATTAGAACTCATCAAGAGGGAGTGTGAACAACACTAAACAACTTCCTAAAAGAGGAAGCAAAAAAAAATATCAAAGGGGAGAAAATGGAAATTTGTAAATAATGATTGGACACTTAGATAAAAATATAAAATGGCAACAATATGAAGTTTTAACTGTGTTCTTTTCATTTTAAAAGATCATCTAAGATAAAAACCAAATAAGTAACTTAATCCACCATAAAATTAATATTTCCCTCAATACTTATAAACATTTTGTTGATTGGATTATTAATATTAACATTGACCTTTGAAAAATTCATTTAACTAGTTTTATCTAAATTAATTTAGTGTTATTTTTAGCCGGCCATATAACAATGATATTAAGATCGTGTTGCAGATCATTATTTAGTAGATCTATGTTACTTGCAAGAGAGGTTTACCTGTTTGCTAGATCATTTACATGAATTATGAAAAGTAATGGTAATAAACTGTTCTACTACTCCAGTGTTAATATTAATTAGGGCTTTCTTATACACCTTAATCCCACTTAATAACCAGTGAAGTTCCTTTCCTAATATGCTTGAATTTTTATAATTTTAATGGATGTTGTGAATTACAATATCCCACACCTTTCTTAGAACTGCAACTTACTATAAATATCCATGTTGCAATTTATTATCAAATACATACATAAGACAGTCCACCCCAGCTCTGACTTAAAACTGGCCTTACTAAAACCACTGATTTTTATCCTAAAAAAGTAATTGTTTGCATCTTATAACAGTTTTCAATAGGCCTACTTATTATAATTATTAACACCGCGTCTTACTACCTGTTTGGGTTGAACACACATTCACTAATGTAAGATGAAATAGAGGACCTAAAGTTTAACGTGGAATCCGAACCACGGGACGCCTGGCATTCTACATATTCACAAGTAGTGATTAATATATGTCTTGTCAGAGGTGAAGGAAGCGTTTTGGCATTCAGATAAATCTGTGACGAGACCAAGGATTCAGCCCCTGACTCCCAGCACAAAAGTTTGACACCTTACCCTTAGACCGAAAGGTCTCCCGAATATGCCTACTTAATGAGATTTCTAGTTTAAATGTAACTTGTATATTTTTTGTGAACATTCATATAATTTGGACTCCATATTTACAAATACCACTAAAGAAAGTGTGATACTTGAAATATTTTGTTACATAATGGTAACTAATGTATAAAGATTTCCCTTAGAGGAACAGTTTGTGAAATTACCGAGGCCTTATCAAGAACTTTGAGGGAAGTGGGCTCGGCAATCCCATGTTCCAGCAACGCTTGCTCCAAAGATCTCAGAGGTAAGGTCTTCCACTTGCCGATAACGACCAGATCAATGTCACTGAAACAATACCAAAATAAGTCAATGCCATTAAAACAATATTAAAAAATCAATGTTACTGCAACACCACCACAAACAACACAAGACAAATCAATTTCACTGAAACACTACCACAAACAGTCTTTTCACTGAAACAACACAACAAACAAGTCTTTTCACTGAAACAACACCACAAACAAGTCATTTCACTAAAACAACACCAAAAACAAGTCAATGTCACTGAAACAACACAACCAACAAGTCAATGTCACTGAAACAACACAACCAACAAGTCAATGTCACTGAAACAACACAACCAACAAGTCAATGTCACTGATGTTAACTCTTATGTTATCATCTTCATCAAAACTTATGGTAAACCAATTCCTCATTTTCCAATGGAGGGACTTTAACAAAAGCCCCTTCAGGACATCTCACTCCCTCTGCAAATAATATTATAGGCACAACCATGAAACTACATTATATATTTATTCTTAGAGCAGTTTTTAAGGCCTGTAACCGAAAGCCATTATTCCCCTTATGATGAGTGCTCAGCCACAAGTAGACAGTCAAAATGATAAACAGTATTCATTGTGTCTCATACACCATACCATATGCACTAACATAGCTTACAATGAATCAACATTCAATACAGTCCAATTTATGATTCTGTGCTGCCTGCGCAGCTTCTAACAACATTCAATACTGTTCTTTTCATAATTAATGTGACTGTACAGTGTCAGTGAGTAAGAAAGATAGATACTGGATGAGAGAGTGGACGCAAGCAGTGATGTGCTATAATGACTCATTTTTATCCCCTTCCAAGAAACTTAGCTGATAACATTAGTGCAGCAATCACAAGACAATGATAACATTCCAAAACACCAAATATTTTTTGCTGTAATTATTGATAATATTATACATCAAATGTAACAGCTGAATATCATGTGAATTGAAATTATTTTACTTATTTGTGTTATTGTCAATATGACTGACTGTGCATGCTGCTGTGATTAGAGCTGTGTTGGGTGTTAATGCTAAGAATATCAAAGCAATTTTAATGAAGATTTAATAAAAATTAAGTTTTAGGGAAATTTGTGTAGAATGACGGCTACAAGTTCATTAGAGATCTAGGCTACACTTTTATTTGAATAGATGCTCTTACTTAATATGCTTATATTATGCTTATATTCTCGACAAAGGGAAAAATTATAGCGCTTTTCCCAGGGTTTTTCCCAAAGCACAAATTACAAGAATGCCCAGTTTGCCTGGTTTTCCTTTTAAGTGGCCAAATAGCAGAAAAATATTTCTCGTTTATCGCTAATAACAAAAACCTACTCTGTTAATAACATTATAATATAATCTATTCTGCAAATAATTCTCTGTTGCCACAGATCAGATAATTATGTATCTTGGTAGATACAAACTATGAAACCTTTATCACCACTTAAAGTATTGTTTCTTAAAAAACTTATTGTTTATCAACATGACATATAGACTAGTATATTAATAAATTGCTTATGTTAAAATAGGTAAATATAAGTAAGATTAGTTAACTTGAATTTATTTTAGAATAATATAAATTAGTAATATTTAGGCCAATTTTACTGAAAATGTATTTTTTTTCCAAATAAATAGCTCCTCTTAACACGCGCATTTCCTAATTTTAAAATAAATTTTATTTTACGAGCCACCTTTACTGGTAGCATGTCAGTATGGTAATCTTAATTAGTGTAGAGCAGGGTGGCAACTCAAAGTTCAACAAATTAAAATCGGGATTTTTTTTTTCCTTTCAAAATGCAAACAGGTCATTAGTTTCTTTATTGAACAAAGAATGTGGCTGATACCAGGGTAATCCCACACTCCCCATTTGTCCAAATCTTATTTCCATGTCAAAATAAAAATATGTGTGCCCCCTTGTGTCTCTTTGCGTGCATGCATGTGTGTGTATGTGTTATGCTTATATTCTCGACAAAGGGAAAAATTATAGCGCTTTTCCCAGGGTTTTTCCCAAAGCACAAATTACAAGAATGCCCAGTTTGCCTGGTTTTCCTTTTAAGTGGCCAAATAGCAGAAAAATATTTCTCGTTTATCGCTAATAACAAAAACCTACTCTGTTAATAACATTATAATATAATCTATTCTGCAAATAATTCTCTGTTGCCACAGATCAGATAATTATGTATCTTGGTAGATACAAACTATGAAACCTTTATCACCACTTAAAGTATTGTTTCTTAAAAAACTTATTGTTTATCAACATGACATATAGACTAGTATATTAATAAATTGCTTATGTTAAAATAGGTAAATATAAGTAAGATTAGTTAACTTGAATTTATTTTAGAATAATATAAATTAGTAATATTTAGGCCAATTTTACTGAAAATGTATTTTTTTTCCAAATAAATAGCTCCTCTTAACACGCGCATTTCCTAATTTTAAAATAAATTTTATTTTACGAGCCACCTTTACTGGTAGCATGTCAGTATGGTAATCTTAATTAGTGTAGAGCAGGGTGGCAACTCAAAGTTCAACAAATTAAAATCGGGATTTTTTTTTTCCTTTCAAAATGCAAACAGGTCATTAGTTTCTTTATTGAACAAAGAATGTGGCTGATACCAGGGTAATCCCACACTCCCCATTTGTCCAAATCTTATTTCCATGTCAAAATAAAAATATGTGTGCCCCCTTGTGTCTCTTTGCGTGCATGCATGTGTGTGTATGTGTGTAAGAGAGTCATTGAGTTTTCAAATGAAAGAGTGTTAATCACTGTGAAAGAGCAAAGTGAGAATGTGTACATATGAGGTGGATGTGTGTTTAAAGAAATGTTAGATTATGAAGAATAATTCAAGCTTTTCTCTGACCACCTTACCAGCTTTCCTGGATTTAAAACAGTTTGTGAAAATCGTAAAAATACTATTCTTTTATTTATTAGAGATGTGTTGAATCGCCAAACCTTCTAATCTAAATCTTAATTCAAAGGGGAATGGGTCAAACCTTTTAATCTAAATTTTAATTCAAAGGGGAATTATAAAGTGGTCATGGGCCGAATTGAGTCAATATGATAAAATGACCCCCTCGAAGAAACCGGTCCAATCCTAGGACACTGGTATATATCTGCTTTGGCTCTCATGAACTCCCTTGGGAGTAAGTCTTCCCATGGTTAAGACCTATGTTAGTCAGCCACTCAAAATCTGCCACCCAGTAAAAAATTAGGTAGACTACTTGAGTCCTTTTAACACACTTGTTAGGCAAAATAGGCAGAAAAAGTTGGTCTGAAAGTGGGGTGGGGAAAGAAAGAGAACTGAATTGTTCAGAAAAGAATAGCACAATTGACATTCTCCCTTGACACTATATGTCAGAGCCCTTGTGTTCGTAAAAACTAAACTAACATCAGGAGGCACGAGTTTAAATCCCAGCTGGGGACACTAGATGTGTTTTTTCACTTATTGTTTGAAATATATTAACATTAAGATTAATATTATTAATATAGTTTATATTAGTAAGCCTTACTTTACTAGATACATCAAATGAGTTCATAAATGAAAATACAGCAGCTAATTTATTTGTAAAGTTAATTTACTACAAGTTTATGTGGCATATAAAGAGACAATAGCAGGGATCACAACAAATATGTAACAAAAAAAGTTGGAATAGTGACCGATTTAAAAAAAAAGTGACCTAATTTTCAAATTATTGATCAAAAGCATTAAAATTAAAGCCTTTCCTAGATCAAAAGATGTTATCTGCAAAACAGTAGACATATAATTTTTTTAAATCCCCTACCAATTCGACTGAGTAAGAACTTAGTTGTTAGTTGAACCATTAGCATTTCCTTAACAGCTGCTGTTGAAAAAAGGTAAAAAGGTCTAAAACAATATACATTCATAAGGTTGTTTCCAAAATTAATTTATGGCTTTATAATGAGCAATATAAATAGAAACATAAGTAAACACAAATTATCCATAGCATATTTATAAATTTTGTTTAAACAATTATTTACTATTTTTCTATACTTCAATAAATTCAATTCGAACCTGGATGGGATATGACCATAATTAAGGATGTGTTTTAATTTAATGATGAACATCACAAGATAACCTAAGCATAAGTTTTTAATAAATATATGATTATTAAAATATAAACCTATATTTTGTTTTGTGTTTTATTTACAGTACACAACAACTGTCATTAGGATATTGAAAGTGATAGTTAGGCCGAATCAAAAAAAGTACCTGTGGGGTCAGAGGCCACAGTTGGTGTCCAATGACAATCACTAATACGCACCAAGGGCGGTGATTTCTTTTGAAAGTTAAACTGTGCAGCCAACATAATTACACCCTTCCTTCCCAAATAGGTAAAGTTTTTCAGTCCCTCTGCTAAAAAGACACTTAATGAAGCGTGGCTAACGAGAGCTAAGAAACTGTACACCACAGTATCTCTGTTTTGATTACAAATTTTGAATACTGCCTCCGCCCACATTGATAGTATGTATGTATTTTGTGAACTTCATTCAGGAGCACCATCATTTCAATATTCGCAATTGAAACTATTTTTATCATTATTTTTATTTTACTTTTGTCAAAACGTCAGTAGTCTGGATTTTGCCTGCGAGCCGTAATTTGGGGACCCCTGGTCTATGGTATGACTGTGCCTAAGACATAAAAAGTGTTAGCCCCTCCAGCGCTAAGCAATGTGGTGGATATCCATTCAAAAAAACTTCTACCTCCAAAGAAAAAGTAACTACAGTGCTCATACCAATTCTTTGGTGCTGACTGACAGCTCTGAAAAGTAACCAGAACAAATTATGTACCCCTACGCCGGACCATATGATCTGCAAAACCATGTGTTTAGCAGCTGTCACTTCTGACAGTCAAATTTTAAGTTTATACAAGAACCCTATATGACTGTTTTATTTATTTTCTATATATTGTTGACCTTGATATGTTGATGGCCTAGTATTATTAATTTTTTCAAGAATATATTTTTTTTTTTAATAGCATTTAATCCCATATCAGTTTTTATTGTAATAAATAAAGTTTTAGTAAAAAAATTCCAATTTTCTTATAGAAAATTATCAAAAAAATCAATTTTTTTTGTTAATATTAGTATTATTAACAACATTAATAAATGTGAAAAATCTGAATATCAATTACTACAAATAGGAAAAAAAGTCAAACATTTTTAAGAGTATTACAACATGTTGGTGACCTGGTGGTCTAGGGGTAAGGTGTCAGACTTCTGTACTGAGGGTCCGGGGTTCATTCCTCAGCTGTGAGCTGTCAGTCAGCACCAAAGAAGTGGTATGAGCACTGTAGGTCCTCCATTTCATTTCACAATTATCCTACTGTTACACATTAGTGTAAGTGCGTATAACCCAAATGGGTATAAAGACGGTGCGATAATAATAATAATAATAATAATAATAATAATAATAATAATAATAATAATAATAATAATCAGAAAACATTCTAAAGTAGTTTAAAGTAAGGAGTGGTAATAAAGTTAAAACTTAGATAGAAAACTCATAAATAGTTATATGGATTATTTGACTTTTAATATTTAAAAAAAATTGATTTTATTTTGCTTTGCTTTTAATGAGCTTCAAAATATAAAAAAAAATCTACAATAAAGTGATTAACATCAACTGAATTAAAACATGGCTTGACAAGTCTAAAATTCACATATAATATTAAAATTTTATTTACAAAACTTGGATAAAACCAATTAAGGACAAAAAGAAAGTTTTGGTGTTGTGACTAGACATCCTTGATATAGAGATACTTAAAGACTTTAGTGTATAAATCTATTTTACAAATTAGCTTAGATATTAAGATTGATTTTTAAAATGTGGAAATTACAGTTGTGAAAGTGTTTAAACACTTTTTGGAGTGAAAATGCCTTTAATGTGTGTGCGTTGTGTAAGCTTGTATGAGGTTTTCACTAACCTGTACAGAATGATATGGAGCATTGTTAAGAACAATAATGGAAGGTTCCTCGAGGCTAATCAGTAGCTGGTTTTTCATCCAGGTTTCGAAATTTTCCCCGTTCATTTCCCCGTGATAATCTCCTGTGGTCTTCTTTGATGCAAATAATAATTCAGCACCTTCCACAAAGCCCTTTCTTGAACCAGCATGCAAAACTATAAATCTTTTGCCATCATTCGTCGACCGCCTCTTACAAGTAAATGTTGAATTGTCTTGCCAAAACGACAGATTAATAACTTAACCAAAGTTTTACACAACCTCAGGCTTGTGCTCTCCTTTACAATCTGTTATATTATATTGTTTTAATATGTAGGCCTATTTATAATGACTTTAAATAATTTAACAAACAAAAATCAATATCCTAGAAAATATGTTTAGGCCTATAAAATAAATGTCAATGACAAATCAAAAGCTATCCTAACTAACAAAAATCTATTTTAGATTCACTCCTCTTAAACAGTTGTAACAAAGTTTCTAATAAAAATACAATAACTTATAACTTGAAGTCTTAGTCTGGTATTTATTTAATAAACACTAGATAAAGACTCGAAAGTAATTTTTATTACACTTCACAGATTTTTTTGAAATATAAAAATTTTAAAACTCGAGGTTTGGCCTAGAGGGCAACACAACACAATCTCAATTTTCAAATAATGTATATAGATCACTGAGAAACACACTCGCTATTTTATTTTATCACACGCTTTAATGTTATATTAGATAAATAATTATTCAAAGATCACCAAAAAATCCGTTTATTTTCTGAGGATAACACGCTCACACAACGAAATAATATTCACAAAAGAACACACAGATTACTAACTAGCCAAATTAATGTTCAAAAAAGACACTGTACTATTCAAATTAGTAATAAAATTATTAACGGGTAGCATAGACACGCATAAATACCAATAAATAGTACTAAACTATATAAAGTATTTTGTTCAACTTGTTGATTGACGCACGTGGATTTAATAACGCTATTTTTTACGATAATTCTATGTTATAGTGTATTTTAAAAGTGTAATATTTTGGTTATGAGAATAACCGTTTAGTTCGTAGCTTAATATTGAAGTTTTCTTTTGCTGTTTAATTAAAATTAATTATTAAAAGCAAGAGAACGTTAAAAGTGGCCTTATATCTTGTAAACAAACATGGCCACTGGGTAAAAGCCAGTTGTTGACGTAGAATAAAAAGAGGCCCTGTGGCAGGAATTCGGCCATTGTGTTAATACTCGTTGTTTACAAGATTTAAACTTTATATTATTTCACAAACATTTTGAATGTTATTTCCTCTTTATTATCACAAACCATTTATTTATGTTAAAGATATACGAGGGCAGCTATAAAAATATTAATATCTGAATATAATAACATTAAATGTAGAATTTTACGCTCTATTTAACCGGTAATTGCCACAAGAATGAAAAGAAAAACTAAAATGAAATCACTAGACTTTTTTTTCTTACATTTGATTATGAAAAGAGAAATTATACTGTAATCTTTGAGGAAGTATTGTTAAAAGTGATTGATAATATTTTTAGTAATTATAATAGTAGTAATTAGTAAATAATAATTGTTTCCAAATATGGTGACAAAAGTTATTTTTAGACAATGTTGGCGTAACTGATACCATTTGCTAGCTTCTGCTAGCTGTCATGTAAAACCACAAAAGTGGTAAGTCCACTCTATATTATATATATATATTACTAACTTTTAATTAAATTGACAAAAAAAAGTGACTGAGTGACTCTTTATCGAAATGTGACTTTTGGTTGATCAGCTTAAAAGAGTTACTTTTAGTTGAAATAGTGACTTGTTGTGACCCTTGCAATAGTGAGAGCTGACTAGAAGAATTATCTTTAGAATAATATACTTGTTACCTGTATCGGTGAGCACGCAGAGTAAGTATCAAGCTCACTTGGTCTGGTTTCATAGTGATGGGAAGGTTTGGGCTCGAATCCCAGTGTATGTGCTGCAGGTGATTTTACTAAATGGTTCCCACTCTCCCTCTACGCAGATTCGGGTAAATTTCCACTCAATTCTAGCTTCCTCATTCCTACCACAATAGTGCAATTAAATGTGGTGAGCCTGAACCATTACTTAAAATGAGGTTCAAAATATTAATTTGTTTATTTTCTCTAATCACTAAACTGCATATGATGGAGAGATCAAGGTTCAAATCTCGATCGGGTGTACCGAAGGTGGTTTACCCAAAATGGTGTTTCATTCTCCCTCTACGCAAATGCGAGTAAACTTCCTCTAAATAGATTAGGTTCCTAGTTCCAAAAACCACAAACATAGTTAGTAAACAAGTGTACATCCCGACTATAACACAACTAAAAATACACACATGCACATATAAATGTTCACACACATGGAAAATGTGCTCAAAATTAACTTTTCGATGACATGTTTTCAAGAAAAAATGAAAACATACCTCCAAAAAGAATTATGTTTAAGTTTGTATATCAAAAATAAGTTTAAAAATTATTTTTATGTATATAGTTAGTAAAAGCATGCCCTAAAAGATCTGAAGAATTGAAATTAAAATTTGTAAATATTTAAAAATATGAAAAAGATATTATATGAAAATCATTTTGATTTAACCTAGTCTGCATAAAGATTGGTGTAATTTTTTTTTAGATGCTAACAAGTATAAATGTAGCCAGGATTGTGAAGTCAAGATTCACAAGAAATTTTATGGCAATATCTAAGCTGGCAAAACTGTACTTATTCCAGCTTCAAAATAAAAACTATTATAAAATTATATATATATATACACTGTAATTCTAATTTTAAACTATTTTTTTATTCTTTAGGACCAATATTTGTAATTTGGATTGACAAGTGTGTGTATATATATATTCACAGTGCCAAAAAGTTTCCCATCAAGTAATCTGCATTGGAATATTTTATCGCAGTAAATTTATTATTACCTACTAAATATATTTTAGCCATTTGATTTCTGATGGTGGTGAACAGTAGAACAATAGAGGAGTCTGAGTCAAAGAGCTGCTGTATCGACTCCACAGCCCTTAATGTAACACACTAGTCCCCGGGGATTTAAGAACACAGGTGAAACGTTGATATTACCTGGTGGGCAGGTAAAGGCCGGTCCTGAAGCTGCCAAATATCTCCACCTTGGATTGGGGCCACCTTTGGAGCACCACCTTCTCTATCCTTCGCACCACATTCAACCTCATCTCGTGCTCTTCTGGAGACGGACACATATACTGGTAGAAATCTTCCACCTCCTCATGAAGACTGAAAACACAGCACACAGACCAAACATTATTTTCACCCACTCTCTATTTAAATAATAAGTATGTTACAAACTTTATTTTATTAAGATCATAACTTATATAGTATTTTCAGTGACGGTTCGTGAGTAAACCTTAAAAAGTGTCAAATTAGGTAGAACTCTTCTTGCATTATATCAACCTTCTACCACCCTATATTTAACTGAGAACTAAATTATAAAAAGTATAACGTTAATAAAAGTAAATAAAAACTAAGTTTAAAAGTATAACATTTCACTTGGTTCAAAGTCGAAGATTGACCAGCGTGAAATTCACATACCCACACATCCACGCACCCCCTTCCACCCACACACACCAGTAAACAATATATATTTAGGTTATTAACACTATCTTGAACATTAAACACACACTATACTTTAAGAATTAAACTATCAGTAAGTTTATCATTTGAATTAAGTTCAAATCAGGCACTGGTCTTGCATTGTTTTTAGTTTCAAACTTCTTCTAATGATAAAGTTTAACCAAAATTTAGTTTTTTAATATCAGAAATCATTTATTCACTAATGAAATCGAAAACATGAAAGAAAACTGGTAGTGCACGCATGCACAGGAACACACACAACAACAGATAATACAGAAGCCGATCGCACGAGCTCAGCCCGAGAAACTTTGCTTGGTCAAATAAGGTGACGTCAGGTTGTCATGGCAGCTACACTGTGATGTATGCAGAGTTCAGGGGCACTGCTGGGCCAGTCTGCCAAACCACATGTTACCATAGGCGCGCTTTATCAGGCATTGACGCTATTATAGTTTTGCTAATTTCCTCAATAAAATGAGAAGAAGACATAACTTTTTGTTTAAATTGATTCATGTTTATCACTATGTAAAGAAAAACTATGAGAAAATTGGTATGAATTCCATATAATGTTTTGTTTCTTCTTTTGATTTATTTTGCAGGCACCTCAATGCCCTCCTTCACAAGCCACCCCTAAATATTTTTATTTTCAAACACATCCTGAAATTGGGTCACACTATGAAGGAGTTAGCAATAAGCCATTGAGTACTGCGACCTAAATGAGATTTCAGTGCAACCATATTCAGCGCTAGGAGTGGTAGACCACCCATAAAAAAAAACGAGACCATAAGAGCAGAAAAAGAGACTGAAAATAGAGTCACCATGTATGGCTGCTTGTTTGATGCTCATTTCGCACAACCGATTTTGATAAAAAAAAATTTAATCCTCAGCCAAAAGAAGGCGTGCTGAGAACAAAGATAAATTAAAAGTGTAGATACAAGTATACACACTTTGTACAAACAAACTGATAAATAATAAAATTTTCCAATCAAAACTTAAGTAGGATGCAGAATTACCTCAGGGCAGTTCCACGAGTAACGGAATGACAGTGTTTAATTCTTTCGTGGTGTTTTAAAGAAAATTTGATGAGAAGAACAATTTTATGAAACAACATAAACTTTATTTTAATAACCTCAAAAAATGTTTTTTTCACATTTTGATATCTAATAATTAATTATTAATTGGTAACAGAATGACATATTTTGGACACAGTTATCTGACTTATCATGAAAAGAGTACAAACTCAACTCAACCACTCGCATGTAGAGACTACAAAATTTAGACACACTTATCAGCTATAATTATAGATTAGAAGTTACATTTAGTAAATATTTATTTATTCAAAACATTAAATTTAAAAGTAACAGAATGACCAGTTTGTGGTAACGGAATGACAAGTTGAGAATGTATGCCTCATTGTGCTTCATAGATAGGTGTGTGTAAAAAGTACCTATCCCTGTTATTATTATTAGGTGACGGTATTTACTAATGACTTGGCTTGCTTCAACCCAATTCTTGTCCTCCTCTGTAGGAAAATAAAAGTTTGCACACTGATAACTTTTTCTCAAAAACATTTAATAATACTAATATTCTCAAAAATGTAATTTCATAACATGCTGTACTACATACATACTTGTGTTACTTGTCCTACAAAGAATCGTTGAGACCTTTTTCCAGGAAAAGAAACCATAGCAAAGTCTCCTTGAAACAAAGTAGAGTTATGATTGAGACATTTGTGTTTGTGATGAGAGAAATTGCAACCTGATCTCAGAACTTGAGTACAAACTTTTTTGGGAACAAAGAATAACACTGATACTCAATATTAAATGGAGCAACAGAAATTACTGCATGAAGGCTCTTGGTCTCTGGAACTGGAGATATGTCATCCACCTTTGATCTAATTCATTTCGATTAATCCTATATCTTGGGCAGGAACAAGGATTATTGAGTGATATGTTAGGACATTTGCAGCGTGCAATGTCTACAAACATATTAACATTACACACAGCATATTTCCCAATTTTACACGTTGTCCAAACTGTATGTTTTAAGATGCCGCCATTTCCATCAACAACGCCTTTGCCATGATGGGACTGGACATTATAGTTTTCATTATAAAATGTTAAGTTGGCAAACAAAAATGATTGTTTAAATTGACTTGCTGCACCAACAATCATGAATGTAATAGTCTTTATTTTTGGGTCAACTCAAATAACATGGGTGGCAAGCTTATCTAGAAAGCTGTGAACAGAATATTTATTGTGTTTTAGCTTCTCACTAACTATTGCACATGGATAGCCTGTGTTTTTCTCATTCCATATATAAGCTGTGAAGATGGTAATTTGTGACATGGTCCAATGAGCACTTTGAATTTCATTTTGTTGCTACACAGTCTTGACTTTTTTTTTCACTCAAAAAATTTACTGTTGGCGTTTAGTAAAAGTGTGAGCTAGAAAATTAGGTTTTTTCTTTTGGAGAGTCAAGACATTGCTCCACTGTAACGTCCATGTCTTGAAGAGCGACTCTTTGGTTCAATGTCTCCCACGGTTCCATTTCACAATGGTTTTCATCAATATTTGATCTAAAGGGTACTTATCCTATAATGATATTTCAGAAGACGTATTTCACTATGAAAACATACAACTTTCTTCTTCTTAGTCACAAACCACGGATCCAATAAAGACTTGACTATAATGTTTATTTCCAAAATATTTGTTTTTAAATTAGATCCTATTTTAAAGTAGACCTATGGATACATTTCATTAACATTGTTTTTAAAACCATAAAACATAACTTAAATGTAGAGCCTATGGGTCATTCCATGTCAAATCAACCAGGCTCTCAAACCGACCATTTTTGATTTTTATGAAACTTGGTATATTTGTAGAACTCATCATTATAAACAAGTATGATTTTTTAAAGAATTTTTACTGCATCCATTTTTGAGTTATTAATTTTTGAAATTTTTATAAAAACATGATTTTTGATCTGCTGAGCAAACCTTAACTGACAATAACTTTGGATCTAATTGTGCTAAAGTTCTGAATTATGGTTCATTTGAAAGATCTTTAATTGGGCTTTCATTTGATATGACACATGCAAATTTTATATTTTTTAAAATCTCAAGGTCATTCAAAGAAATTTTAAATTCTGAATATTAAAAAAAGTAGATTTTTAAAAATTCTCAAAAAAATATATGCTAAATATACATTATTTTTCTACATATCCTGAAAGTTTCATAATGGGATCTCAATGGGATTATTATAAAAACATAAATAGCATAAGTTGATGCAACTGTTAATGTGCTAATTACTTGCCAGTTTGACGATCCATGACTGGCAGGGTATTCATTTGGTTTGTGTAAAAATGCCACACATGTTCTTCCAAACAATGTTAATATTAAATAACCAAAATAAGCATCTAAATATGTTAAAATAATTGTGTTCTAGCCTAATTCAATCCCAAATTCAGTAACTTATAAGATTCTGTATTCATGTTTACACTTACAAAATCACTTTATTTTAGAATGTACTGATACTCTTTTTTTTCTTTTAAATTTTTCCACACTTGTCTGATAATGCTAGATTTACCTTTTTTGTCTCGGTCATGGTTACATTATATTATGTTTATCAAACCTTTTACAACAAATTCTGAAAGTTTCAAAATGGGATCTTATTGGGATCATATGAAAACCTAATTTTAAAACTACATGCACTGTGTAATTTTGTATTTTTCCAATTTGTTATAAAAATAATTTGAAGTACCTACTGAACCTACTTCAAAACTTCACATCTGTTTCACTGCAAAAAGTTTTCTGGTTGCATTTTCTGTCTCGGCCTTTGTCAATGTGTAAACTCTTCCTGTTGCTGTTAATGGATCCACTGTCGTGAGGATGCTGCTTCGGTGCACACGAAGAATGTCAGGTACTGTAGGGTATGTGAAATTTGAAGGAGCTGGACCATGGGGATGAAGGAAACTCACTTTGAATTCCTGCTTATCTTCAAATGAATCAAGAACACACGCCAGCCACCAGAAGTCACCATATAGGCATGTCACGAAACCAACGATTTCTGTGAAGTCTAGTTCATCATCACACCTTGTTGTTGTTTCTGCCTCCCTTGAAGATGCTGAGAAGGAGTACAGTTTAGTGAGTACTTTACTCTTACTTAAAGGGATAAAGCAGTGCAGTTTCAAGGTGCCTTCAATAGTCTGGGCAGATATCTTCCGGTCCTTCAAGATCATTTCTTCATTTTTATGCTTCTGGATTGTGCTGTATGCAAAGTGCATGGAACTGATGTTTACTTTAGCCCACTCATAAAGCTGCCGGGGTGTCATGATTTGCTCATTATAAACAAGGCGTAGACTTTCCCTTGCAGCCAGTCTCTTCACAGTGCCACCAATCCCATCACATGAACTTTTCCCATGGGAGGTTGCAAAGAAATGCCACTCTGCTTTGACCCCAAAGTCTTCCTCATGTAAACACAGGTTAAAGAAATTAAGTCGGTTCTTGTACTGTGCTCCACATCCATCGGAAAAGTAGTATATTTTCGATGGAGTTGGAGTAAAGTGCGACCTCATGAAATCCATGAGTACCCGTTGAAAACAATGAACAGCAATGGTGTCATGGATAGGACAATCAGAAATAACTACGAAACTGGTATGCTGCAACTCGCCGCTTAGGTCACTTCTTGAGTAGATGGAGAATGGATGAATTGTTGCTTGTGCATTATTCCAATGATATCCCTGCGCAGCATCTTGCAAGATAAAGGAGTAATTCTCAGCAAAATCACAAAGCACTATGAACTCACCCTCTTTTAGTACCTCCTTAAGATGACTAAGAAATGACGATTGCTGTTTTGCAATAAAACTGTGTCTCAGAAGTTTGGGAAGGGATTCAATAAAATCATTAATAAATTCCTCACGTGGTTTAGTGAAAGTCTCTAAGCTGGTGTTCTTATCAATTATAACCCACTGCTTGAATGTCACATTCTCAAGACAGTTTACTTCAAAACAATATTCCAGCCTAGCTCGTAAAACATCTGCTCCTGGGCAGTTTGAACATTCACCAAAGTAGCATGATTCAGATGGATTATCACATATCAATGTTTGTAAAGCATCTTGGTATGTTTTTATCAGTTTTTCACCTTCTCTTAATTCTGGGAATTTACACTGTGCTACCTTCAACTTAGCATTTTGATGTATTGTACACACACAGACACTGTGTGTACCACTTGCTCCTGCCAGAACACAGTATTTTGGCCTAAGTTCACAAAACTTAGAAAATCCAATTTTAATATCTGAGTGTTTCTCCCTAAAATGTACAAACAGTTCTTTTAAATTACATAGGATAAGTTGTTTTTGGATATGCTCCCGTTTTCCACATACTTTAACCGAGACAAAGTCTTTCCTCCCTGGCATGATACGGCTCACTTCTTCACTCTTATAAAAAGATTGTACTTTTGCAGCAATTTCTGGCTTCAATGTTTTTCCAGGTTTTGAATCAGGGTATGACATAATTCCTTTCTCTTTCTGGAGTATTTTAGCTTTACGGGCTGTGTAATTAGCTACACCAAATTCATCTTGAATTTTCTGTACGGTCCAGCTATAAGGTAATGTAGTAAGGATTTGCATAATCACACTTTTATCTGTAGTTGTTCGAAACTTTTCTTTCATCTGGAGAAGTATTTCATCACCAGGGGAAGGAGTTTCCAAACTATCAGAAGTGTCACTGGTTTCCAGCACTTTGAATTTAAAAGCTTCACTTACTCTTTTAAGCTTTTCTGCTGGGTATATCTTTTCTAATAATCTGTGCTTTTTTATCGGTGACTCGTTTATAGCAATTAGGCTACGGTTCAAACAAGCCAGAGCATCCGCTTTTTCAGGAGAAGAAATATTAATTTCTTGGGGTGAATCATCATCTGTATCATCAGAGGGAGGCTCTGTAGATTGATCTTTATTCACAGAATTTGACAATAATTTGCGACAACTGTCACATATCTTATCACCAGACTTAATCTTTGAACTGAACTTGTGTAGCAGATTATTATTCACCAATCTCAAGTTCTTATTGTGATAATTATGTTTTGGTTTATTGAGTGGATTGCAACAAAACAAATTCACTTTTGTCTTTGATGTTGATCCATCCATATTTATAACTTCTCTTACAATGAATTAAAAAATATTCAGATTTAAACAAAGCATAAAAGTTGTATTGTTAAAAAAATCACTAAGACTTATACAAAATAAAATGTCCCAATCATAGAATATTCACATTCACTAATAGTCTAAAGACAAACACATACACCTTTATAGAAAGTAACTTTAATTCAATATAGAGAGAGAAATGCCTAAACACTGATTGCTCTCACCACAGCTGAACACTGACTAATTGGTTGTGTGAAGGTTGAGCAATGTGGTGATTTCTTCATAGTTCTCTGCCTGTTAGAACATGCATGCATTGTGTGCAGTTCAGGAAAATACCACTTCCCATGTAAAAATAAAGTAAAGCTATACTTGACTTTATTAATTATAATTTATTTACTTACGCAATTAATTAAAAACTTATTAAATAAATATTAATGTAAGTAATATTTTCATTGAATAATTATAATAAATATTATTTTAGATTAATAAATTAAAATGTGTAGGCCTATGGTTGATTGTAAAACATACTGCCAAGTGTTGACTGTATAAAATCAACATGTTATCAATGAAAAATTGTTTATTTATAATCCCATTATGATCCCAGTTTGAAACTTACAGAATTTGTTGAAAAAGGTCGGATAAACAAAATATTTTTTTTTCATATTTAAAAAAAACTACTTTTGGAAATTTTCAAAAAACAAAAAAGAAATGATTGCTTGTAAAATGAGATTGCTTGAGACCCTATCATGTTAAATATCATTTTAAAGCCCAGTTAATGAGCTTTAAAATGAGACCTTATACAGCTCTTTATCTTAAATAGGGTCTAAGTTACAGGCAATTCAAAATTATAATGCATGTCTTTTTTTTACAAATTTTGAAATATTTTGGCAGCTGTATATAAAAAACCGTACCTGAAAAAAATCTGAAAAAAATTAGGAATCACTTTTTCCATAGATACTATCAGAATTTTGAGTTTGGTTGAAATCGGTGATGGTGAATTTGAATTTGAATTTTTTTTGGTTGATTTGACATGGAATGACCCCTATGGATACATTTCATTAACATTGTTTTTAAAACCATAAAACATAACTTAAATGTAGAGCCTATGTAGACTTCATTCATCACTAAGCCTAATAAAACATAAAACTAATATTATTCCATTTCTAGTGAATATCATACTTTTACTTTTAGATGTCATTCAGTTACCAATAGGAGTCGTTCCATTACCATTAAATATGGGCCCAGTAAATTGATGTAATTCTTTTTTAAACATCAATTAATTTTCTGTGAGCAGATTTATGTTTGTATCCAAATTCTAAACTTTCTGAAAAAATTATTTCTTTTCAGAGAACAACCATTAGCCTTTTAACGGTAACAGAATGACAACATGTTGATAAGTATGAGGAAAACTGTTTTGGACACCCCAGATTTGATTTATTATTATTAAATCACTTCTGACTTATCCAGTTAGTCTAAACATTTAAGTTTTATCAAAGTTTAAATGACTTATAAGTCTTTTAAATACTATTTTTGATGACCATAACGAGCAATGCTTTAATTTATAGCGTTTGCTATCATGTGACCATGTTTGATAGTAGTTTACTCTTTGATAACTCAATATTTTTGTTAAATTGTTTCTCAACTATAAAACTAATGTATTTTAGCTATCCAATGATATGGATGGTTAACTTGATTATAAATTATTTAAAATTTGTGAGTACCATGTCTGATATCTTATGGAACTGCCCCTCAGCAGTTACGTTAAAAACACACACAAAAATATATAGCTTGATAGCAAATGGATTATTATCATTTACAATAATGTCTTCCTTGTGCTTTTCTTCACATTAAATTTTCTCAAAGTTTGTCACAAGCTAATACTCCAAAGCTTCCAAAAAATATAGTACATCACATAGTAAAATAGGGTTTGGGTGTGTGTGTGTTTAGTGTTTAATAAACCTTTGTTAAGCTAATGGTGAGAGTGGATATGGCCATGATGGAATATTGAATTGTATATCGGAAAAAAGCAAGATGTGTTTAAAACATTTAGAATGGATACTTTATGTTATACAGGATACAACAATATATGGCCATACAGTAGACACAGGGTGGCTACAAAACTTATTTTATATTATTATTATTACCGCATCTTACTACCCGTTCGGGTTATACGCACATACGCTAATGTGTAATGGTAGGGTGATTGTGAGATGAAATGGAGGACCTACAGTTTAACGTGGAATCCGAACCACGGTGGAGGCCTGGCCTTCCTCACATTCACAGGTTGTGATTAATACACTTCTTGTCAGAGGTGAAGGAAGGGTTTGGTAATCAGATAAATCTGTGCCGGGACCGAGGATTGAACCCCGGCCGCCAGCATAGAAGTCTTGACACCTTACCCCTAGACCACCAGGTCACCTACCTTATTTTATAAAATTCCCTGACTTTTTCCAGGTTTTCCAGGTTTTCCAGGCTTTCCAGGCAACATTTTTCAATTTCCACTAACTACTTTTTTCCAGTTTTAATGGTGATGACCTGTTTTATTTATTATTGATCACATATTAAAAAAGTTTGTCTCTACTAAACATAAACAGCTTTATCAGTTATTTTAAAAATTAACATGCTATTTTATTTAGGTATTATTAACTTTTTTTAGTGTTTAGTTGGAAATTAATGCGTTATTTTAGACATATTTTTAATTGCCTGACTTTTCCTTATTTTTTGTTAAATTTCCTGTTTTCCGTGTCATCCAAAAATTCCCTGTCTGTAGCCACTGTGAGAGAGTATTTTATTAGGCCAAGTTTTATTTGTTTCTGGTCCTGAATGGGGTATCGCCTGTTCATTTATTATTAAATAAATTATAACATTAAAAATTATGATTAGGTTACTTTTTATTAGATAAAATGCTAAATTTGAGGAACTAAAGTATTATAATAGTATTGTTATTTTTCAACTTTGAAAAAAAAAAGTTTTGTCAAGAACTAGAATTTGCTAAATTTCTGAAAAAGACAGAAAAACTTGGAAATATAATTATTAACAAAAATGAATCTATTTCTTGAGGTTTTTTAACAAAGAAAGTAGTGATCTAATTATTTTTTCTTTACTCGACAGTTTTTTTAAAAGTTTTTCCACTTCTTTAAGTTATTATTACTCAGTTTCACATTTAGTTTTGGCATCCTCCAACAGACGCTGTGCAATTACAACTTCCTGCAAATTTCCCTTTCATATTGCTATTTTAAACTGTTCAGTGGCTCTCTTGTGACCTCTTGTTACCTAATTTGCATCTTGATCTGTCACAGTCAATCTTATAGTCAAAAAAACTTCCGAAATAAGCTTTCTTTAAAATACCCTATCAATAATATCAAAGAATCAAATAGCTTAAGCTATTATTTATGCATTTTAGTGAGGAATTCTCCATCTAGATATAATATTCTAAAATTGAAAAATGACACCTGGAGACAATAATCGAACCCGGAACATTTGGCTTAGTATGCCAATGCTCTAACTACTGAGCTATTCAGGAATTGTCTCGTGCCCAGGGTCATATTTTAAGGCAGAGTCTATGATGGAGGTGCGGAAATCGTCAGCTACAAATGTGTGATTTTATTAAGATCACGAGCTATCAGGTAACGCAGCCACCTTCAACTCAGTAGTTGGCTTAATGCTGCCACTTGTACAATTGTTATTATTATTACTATTATTAATAATAATCGACCTCCGCTGGGTTTGAACCCACAAACAGCGGAACCCGGGACCACTGAGGCTGACAACTATAGAATTTCTTAATTCTTTCCTTGGGTAAATATTAATAGAGCTTATCCCAAGAGCTCGCAAAATGTTTTTTGAATTATATTTTATTCAATTTAAATACAAATGTGTAAGTTACACATTGTAGTTCTTGATCACATTTTAAATATATCATTTTTTTTCTTTCAGATAGTATTAAATGGATGAAGAGTGCTGCAAATATGAACACAAACTTTGAAAAGTTATATATTTTAGGGCAATGTGATTTTAGCAAAACTTGGTATTGGTCTGTCCATTCAAAGAAATGATTAATTTCATCATTAATAGAATAAATGTACGTGTAAATCTTAACAATAAAGTAAGAGGTCACATTCATTATTTCTTTGGAAAAAAAAACCTAATCATTTTGGAAATAATTTGATTTTGTCTAGGAAAAATATATTCAAATAAGACATTTAAGTGGTGCTCTAAGTAGATGATAATTTTAAAATAATATAACGTAAAGTATATGCTGATTTGCCTACAATTTTTTCAAACTGCCAATTTTCCGTTTTTTCAATTAAAAGTAACTTATTTTTCCATCGCGTCTTATTTCTCTGTCAAGCTGCTCTAATGCAATTATTACATTAATGGTGTAGAGATGAGTAAAGTAGAATTTTAGAAAATGTACTAGTATTTGCATGGAGAGGAGATAGAAAACAAAACTCTGTGCACCCAGGCTGAATTCGAACCATGACCGCCTTGTCACTAGTAAACCAGACTATATGAGCCTGACATTTAGTCTGCGTGTCCAACAATGTTGGTCATTTACAATATAAGTTAAAATAATAATTATTGCGTCTGTTAGAGAAAACGATATGGAAAGATATTGTGGACACTTCGGAAAAAGACCTCCTTTAGGTTAAAGGAACTGAGTGACCTTTGGAGATGACAAAAGGGGTTACTGAGGGTTTTGAAAATGGGAAGATTCAAAAAATAATAATTTTCTTGGTAACTTCTTCACTCATTGTACCTAATACTTTAAAATACTTTGTTTAGACCAAGCTATACGTTGCAACATTTAAATGAAGGTTAAACTTGATACAAATAAAATACACCTTAAATTCAGTAGGTAGATAAAACAAATGCACAATAAATTAATAAGCTCTAAGCTAAATATGTCTTGTAATTCTTAGTGATAAAAGGTACATGTCAACCTTTAACAAAATAACTTTATAGTTAGCATCTTTTGTTGAAATTACATAAGTATCACATAAAAGGATAAAATGCAATTTGACGTAAAGCTTGGACTAAGCTTTTACGTCTAGAACATAGGAAATACATTTTGTCAAGAAATTAGTACAATTATTTTTAGTCGCACCAATTATCATGTATTGATATGTAATTATAAATTTATATCATATAGGAAAATCAATTGTTAATGTGAAATTAAAATGAGGTAGGTACATTATTCGGTGCTATAAAATTGTTATCCGTCTAACAATGAAAATTTAAAGGCGTATTTGATAACAACTGTTTCAAATGACCTTCATATTTCAGCCCTTAGTAAACCATCAGCCCACCCTTTTTATCAGTAGCAAGATATCGATGCTCGTTTACCATTATCGGCCTATCCCTACCTGTTTCTGCCCTATTACATCCAACCTGTCACTTTTTCTGCTGTTGGCCAGGAGAGAAGTGTTAGTGTACACCCTGTCAAATGCATAGTACCCACCCCTCTGTCCCCTCTCTAGTACAATCTTGACAGTGATCGATTTTACAAGTCCAGCCCAAATGCTTCTAAAAACATGTAGATTCAAAGCTGATACGAAAAAAATTTCAAGTAGGGTGAGTATATAATGAGATGATGATTGAATTAAAATGTGGTAAAATATTCAATGAAAAATTCCCATTCTTCAACAAGGAAATGAATTCCCTGAAAAACAACATTTATCAGGACTGCTCAGTGATAAATGAAAACAACCAGCACTCAAAGCTGTTCCCGGAATCTTCAACTAGATGACCAGTCACTTGCTGAAAAAAGACGTGGAGTTGTTAGGTTAAACACCTGGGTCTGGATTCACTAACGAGCACAATTCTTCTCCGGCGCAAGTCTAGAAATGGCGCAACTTTGCACCCAAGATACTCCCAAAGATGCGCCTTATTATCTGCTCCATTTCCGTATTACCTAAACAAGGCACAAAATAGTGGCAAGATTGTGACGTCACCATAAATGTTATTAATTGTGCTCTTTTCGACCAATCATTGTGAAGAATTTACTTTCAAAGTCAAGGTTACTTTATTATAAATCTCTAATTAAATGAGAACAAATACAGAGATTTCTAAGTATGTTGCTTGTAAGCTAGCAATAAAATTAGAAGCGGCCTCTTTCTCGGTGCTTTACAAAAATAATATTAGTACATTATTTAATATGTATTAATATTATTAGTTTAAAGGCTAATTCCCATTAATAAAATATTTATACAAACTTATTTTAAAGCTATACCAACTGCCATATTTAGTGAAGAGATGTATCTGGACTGGACTTGGAGGAATATAAACCTCTTTGATATAGACAATCATTACACAGTTCGTGATTTGATTGATGTTTTGTTTTGTAATAATGCAAGAAATGCTATTGCGTTGTTTGAATGTAAAATTTCTACAATAAAAGGTAAGTAATTGCTTTGTTACCACTATCTGAATTGAAACAAATTTTGTGCGCAACAAACATATGTTATTTTAATTAATCTATTATTAATTGGAAATTTATTGAAGTGACAACCATGATTTAATAGTTGTGCCTACTTTTGAGTGGTGGCAAATGAAAGGTGCAACTTTGCTCTCAAATTGTGTCTGCTTCTTTTAGTGAATAGGGATTTGGGAACATCTTTCAAACTTGCGCCAGTGCAATTATTTGCTCCCATTAATAAATCCAGGCCCAGATGTATGAGACTTCAAAAGTGTAAGAAAAAAGTAGGAAACCCTGTGTAAAACTTTATTAGAAACAATAGAACATAGGGCAACAGAACCTCCAATTGTAAAAAATATGTGCCTATATTTCAGCAATAAGTAGGCCTATTTAATAAGTACTTCAGTTTTAGACAAAATTTTAGAGCAGCAAATTCAAGTCATTACGAACACTAACAATGTGGGTTAGTGAAAATCCTGGATGTACAATAACTACTGATGTAGTAGATTCTCAATTTAAAATCTTGAAAAAGAATCTTTAAACACAGATTTTTTCAAAAATCTAAGGTTCATCGAAGTTAAAATGAACTTGATAATTTTTGATAATGCTGTAAAAAAAGCATTCATAAATTAAAACATGTACCATCACATTCCTGACATTCTTTATGTCCTGGAGAATTCCATGAAAATATGCAGTGAAGCAGTGTGTGAATCAGTTGGCAAACACACAACCGCAACATTAAGTATGACACTCTTTTTCATTAAGTTTTCATCTCTTGGAATGGCCCACATGTCCACAAAGCTTCAAATCTACTAAAAAAAATCCATGGACAGGCATTTCAATCCATTTTACCAGGTTTTCTTCTAGTTCTCGCTTGAAGGTCTACAAGACATCTAAGGCCATTGACAAACTTCACAACAAAATGGGAAGGTTGCAATTTCTGGGAGACAGCTAAAATTTTTATAAGGTAGGTACTACAAAAATAACTATGATTAGGAATATATTTAAATTTGAGTTTTGCAAGCTATATAGTAGGTAATAATCCTTATTCCCTTCAGCCTCTATAAAATATTCCATGTTTTATTTTGAGCGCTATAGTTTTCTGGGAAATTGTTTATGAAAATGTTATGTTTTGGGGAAATATTGGATCTTTGAACATATTCTGCACCAATGCAAGGGGTCAAATTATAGTGTGGTAGCAAGGGGTCACCCATACGAGGGCTGCTCAAAAAGTTCCCGGACTACTTAAATAGCACGCCCCCCACAATGTCATAAATATGTATATTAAGTGGTGCTTTATAGCAGAAAGATTTGCAATCAACATGACAATGACTTCATCATTCTATTCTGGTTAGTCATCATGCTGAATTATATTGTTTAGGAGCTTGCTGTGTGTTTTTTTGCGATTTTCGAGAGATGACCGAGTTTAATGAGCAGCGTACCAACATTAAATTTTGCTACAAACTTAAGAAAACTCATAAAATGGTGAAATAAGTTTACGGAGATTAGTGCCTGGGTTGTACGCAGTTTTATTAATGGTTTAGGCCCAAGTTCAGGGAACCGTGCATTCAAACCGTAGAATGACTGTTAGAGAAAGTGTGGATGACTGTAAGATTTCAATGGAATCATGTAAAGACAATCTGAACAAAAAATTGGAAATGCAGCACCTTGTTGAAAAGTTTGTCAAATGGCTGATGACTTAGGATCAGACACACAATCGGGATGGAATTTGCCAGGAACTTTTGGATCGCACAAACAAGGACGAAAATTTCATGAGGAAGTCATGTTGACAAGGTTTTATTTTACATCAAGAGTGTTATTCATCACAAATTTATATCAGAGGGACACTAAAATCCACTTTAAAAGGACAAAAATTCAACACAATTGAAGACAAAAAAGAAAAGTCGCAGGCCAGCCTACGTGTAATCCCAAAAAACGCCTATCAGGACTGCTTCAAGAAGCGGAAACAGTGTTGGTAGCGGTATATCAACCAAGGAGTGCTGTACTTTGAAGTTGACAACGCTGAATAAATTTAGGTAGACCCAAAAAAATTATAAAAAAAGTTTGGGAACTTTTTGAACAGGAATTGTGCTTAGTATAAAAAATTGATTTAGCAATGAGAAAATACAAATTTAAAAGTACATATTTTGGAAGTGTATTTTTGGGAAAATATATCATAGCTTTGGTTACACTGTAATATCCGTATCACACGACACTAGCTTATACTTGAAATACAGTGTACTAGCTAGCACATCATCTAGCGTTGTGTGAATCAGAAAAGTATATTGATTCTGCCTCTCGGTACTGGCTACCATACTAGTTGTGAGGATAAAACAGGCGCTATTTTCGTAATAGTTCCAACACTAGTCTGTGTAATTCAACCAATCAATGTGCACCGAGACTGTGTAGAGATGATAGAAATGGAGCCAACATGGTCATCAGATGTGATTTTGTTGTTGGGAGAGAATTATTCTAAACATCCTTTTTTTATATACAGTAGAGCGTCGGAAATTCAGACGTCAAAAATCCGGAGCGTCGCAAATCCGGATCGGTGGTGAGAGCAGGTAGGGGAGGTTCTCTCTGGTCACGTGCTCGGCTCAGTTCTGTGCTATCATTTACAAACTTCACAGCAGTGGTGAAACTTTCGTCGTATAGTTGCCTTGTGACGTTTTAGTGTGTGAGTTAAAACGGTACATATTTTTACTTTGTTAATCATGCCATCATTATCAAATGAAAGGAAACATAAATTTTTATCTATAGAGGATAAGTTAGAAATTCTATGAAGACTGTCTAAAGGGGAAAGTGGTGCAGCTCTTGCTAAAATATATGGTGTGGGAACTTCAACCATTAGTGACATTAAAGCAAAGAAAGACAGTTTGCAACGTTTTGCTTCAAAACTAGATTCTGAAGAATTTTCACAGGAAAGAAAAACCACACGTATTCATATGTATACAGTTATTGAAAGCATATCCGGACAATTCAGTAATCCGGATGGGTCCCGGTCCCGATCGATCCGTATTAACGACGCTCCACTGTAATACCAAATTGCCACAATATATTTAATATATATTTTATTAAAAACATGTCATCTAAAAACGACAAACTGTGTTCCAGATCCAATTTTAATCTATATAAACTTGATAGCAGGCCCACCTTGGGTGTTTTTTTAAGGATATAAAGTGTGGGTACCTAAAAAAGAACATTTGTGTATCAAGGTTACTGTACATTGACACCCATGGGCTTAGGAAATAAATGAATACAAATTTGGGGCGATACTAACTGTGTCATCCTGTACAAATATTACTTAACCTCCGAATGTATCATTTTTAGCATCCCGCGACCATTATTTTGTCTTTGCAGCCAGTCCCGTGTCTATATTATTTTTCTATGCTCCCTCTTATAATTCTCAATCTTATTAATAATTAATGCAGCTGCTGCACCCATTGTGGGAACTTCAACCATTAGTGACATTAAAGCAAAGAAAGACAGTTTGCAACGTTTTGCTTCAAAACTAGATTCTGAAGAATTTTCACAGGAAAGAAAAACCACACGTATTCATATGTATACAGTTATTGAAAGCATATCCGGACAATTCAGTAATCCGGATGGGTCCCGGTCCCGATCGATCCGTATTAACGACGCTCCACTGTAATACCAAATTGCCACAATATATTTAATATATATTTTATTAAAAACATGTCATCTAAAAACGACAAACTGTGTTCCAGATCCAATTTTAATCTATATAAACTTGATAGCAGGCCCACCTTGGGTGTTTTTTTAAGGATATAAAGTGTGGGTACCTAAAAAAGAACATTTGTGTATCAAGGTTACTGTACATTGACACCCATGGGCTTAGGAAATAAATGAATACAAATTTGGGGCGATACTAACTGTGTCATCCTGTACAAATATTACTTAACCTCCGAATGTATCATTTTTAGCATCCCGCGACCATTATTTTGTCTTTGCAGCCAGTCCCGTGTCTATATTATTTTTCTATGCTCCCTCTTATAATTCTCAATCTTATTAATAATTAATGCAGCTGCTGCACCCACTGAGTCTATATTATTTTTCTATGCTCCCTCTTATAATTCTCAATCTTATTAATAATTAATGCAGCTGCTGCACCCAAAATTAATATCGGACGTTCCATAAATATTTGCACTAAAACCTAGTATTAAACTAACAGCATGTGAATACTCTAGTCCCATTTCTATTGTACCAGCTAGTATAGATACCTAGGCGCTAGCTATAGTACGCCCATCACTTCTTTGGTTTTACATGACAGCTATCAGATGCTATCAGTAATGCCAACATTGTCTGAAAGTAACTTTTGTCAACATATTTGGAAATAAATATTATTTGCTAAGTATTACTATTATTATCACTAAAACTATTATCAATCACTTTTAACAATACTTTCCCAAGGGTTATAGTATAATTTTATTTTCCATAATCAAATTTAAGAAAAAAAAGTCTAGTAAATTAATTATAGTTTTTCTTTTTAACTCTTGTGGCAATTACAGGTTAAATAGAGTGTGAAATTTTACATTTAATGGTATTATATTCAGTTATAAGTATTTCCATAACTGGCCTCGCATATCTTTAACATAAATAAATGGTTTGTGATAATAAAGAGGCAAAAAAAATACAAAATGTTTGTGAAATAATATAAAGCTTAAATTTTGTAAACACAAGTATTAATACCATTCGCCCACAACCGGCAAAAATGTACTCATTTTTGTACGTCACCAAATGGCAGTGTAGCTTCTATTCTGTGGTCATATTAGTTTACAGAATATTAGGCCACTTTTAACGTTATCTAGCTTTTAATAATTAATTTAAATTAAACAGCAAAAGAAAACTTCAAAACTAAACAAATAACCAAGGTAACTCTTAAGAACCAACAAACAATTTTAAATACACATTATAACAGTGAATTATCGTATGAAATCCATTTAATAAAACCAAGTGTGTGGGTCTAAAAAAAATACTAGTTGAAGCGAACAAAATATTGTATAGTTTAGTATTTAGGCGTATCTATGCTACCGATAATAATTTTATTACAAATTTGAATTGTACAGTGTCTTTTTTGAATATTAATTTGGCTACTTAGTAATCTGTGTGTTCTTTTGTGAATATTAATTCGGCATGTGAGCGTGTTATCCTTGGAAAATAAATAGTTTTTAGTTATCTTAAAATAATTATTTATCTAATATAACATTAAAGCGTGTGATAAAAAAATAGCAAGCGTTTCTCAGTGATCGATATATATTATTTGAAAATTTAAGTGTATTAAGACGATTAAATAAATCTTTTAAGCCCAAGATTGTGCTGTGTTGCCCTCTAGGCTAAACCTCAAGTTTTAGGATTTTTATAGTATTTCAAAAAAATCTGAAGTGTAATAAAAATACTTGCGAGTCTTTCTCCAGTGTTGATCAAATAAATACCAGGCTAAGACTTTAAGTTATAAGTTATTGTAGTTTTATTAGAAACTTTGTTATAACTGTTTAACAGTACTGAATCTAATCCCGCAACAGCAACGACGTTGGTAAGTTTGTTTGTTTATTAATTGTCTTTTACAAAGTCATTAATATAACAGTAATTCAAGATTTTCGTACAACATAATTCTCAAGTTTTCTTCATCGTTCTTTAATTTCATTTTATAAGTCATTCACGAGCTAAGTTAACCTGGATGACAGCTCGAAATGTTACTAGAAGTAATCCCTAATATATCACTACGCCAATAGCTGACATCTATCACTTTGGATGACTGTAATGAAAACAGATGGTAATATATTAATGTGATAGTTGACCACAGTAATTTAGGCCAATATTATTTATATATTTATTTGAGGTCGGACACAAAGTTTATTTATAGTCTTATTCCACTTAAAAAAGGTATTGATGTGTGCACTATATTAAACATAATCAATAACATTCCAAAACGAAAAATAAGTACTTTTAACTATGTTTAAAATATTGTTTCGAGTTGGATAAAAAGAAATTATTTAAAAAATGAAATAGTATGAGAAAACTTAAGTTTATGTTATTTTAAATGTAATATACAACAGGTAATTAAAGATCCTTACATTTATAACAAAAATGTGATATTTTACAAGTGTTGGCAACCCAAAACCTAAACATATGATTTTCGAACTGTCATCCAGGTAAAAACCTATCGTGAACGGAATATACGCTGTCCAAAAATATGGTATTTTTATACCGAAACATGTAGGAAGAATATAAATCAGCATCATTCTAATGGCTGATTATCACAAGGAATAATAGGACTGAACCAAGATAAGGCTTAGATTTTATACATATCCTTAAAATAAAAATTACTATATTCTTCATAAACATTATAACAAGAACATTTTCATTACTTTATTAAACCTCATCGGGAAATGCTAACCCATTAATTCAATTTTATCACCTAATTTACAATAGTGTTGATCTATAAACTTTGTTTTTGTCCTTAATTTGTTGTATCCAAGATTTGTAAATAAATTTAATATTATATGTGTATTATAGACTTTTCGTCAACCCATGTTTTAATTCTGTTGATGATGTTATATCACTTTATTGGAAATGTTCATATATGACATTTTGGAGCTAATTTAAAGCAAAATATAATCAATATTTTAATAATTCAAATGCCAATTTTACAACTATCTAATTCATTCAATTGAGAATCTATATATTTTGTTATAACTATTCCTTAGTTTTCTAAGTCTTAACTTTATTACCACTCCTTATTTTAAACTACTTTAGAATTTTTTCTAATATGTTGTATTATTATTATCACCGTGTCTTACTACCTGTTCGAGTTATACGCACTTACACTAATGTGTAGGGTGGTTGTGAGATGAAATGGAGGACCTACAGTTTAACGTGGAATCCGAACCACAGTGGAGCCATGGCATTCAACACATTCACTAGTTGTGATTAATACACCTCTTGTCAGAGGTGAAGGAAGGATTTGGCAATCAGATAGATCTGTACCGAGGCCAAGGAGCCCCAGCACAGAAGTCTAGCCGAGACCAAGGATTAAACCCTGTAGCCCCAGCACAGGAGTCTAACCCCTAGACCGCCAGGTCACCAATTGTTGTAATACTGTTAAAAAGGTTTATGACAATGTTTTTTTTCTATGTGTAATATTACACATTCAGATTGTTCACATTTATAATATTGTTAATAATACTATTAACAAAAAATTATTTGTAAAATAAAGAGTATTAAAAATTATTTATTTATAATAATAAAAACTAATATGGGATTAAATGCTAAATTTAAACAAAAAAATCATATTCTAGAAAAAAATTAATAATGAATACTAGGCCATCAACATATCAAAGTCAACAATAAATAATAAATAAATAAAACACTTATATAGATTTCTTGTATATACCTAAATTTGACTGTCAGAAGTGACAGCGGCCAAACACATGTTTTTGCAGATCATATGGTTGGGTGTAGGGATACATAATTTGGTCTAGTAACTTTTCAGAGCTGTCAGCTGTCAGTCAGCACCAAAGAAACCATGGTGGAACTGTAGCACACTTGATTTCTAGTACAAGCAAGTGTCGTGTGATAGTAGCTTTAATATTTCAATGCCTTTTCAGAAGAGCATCAAGAGGCAAGGTGGTGGCTAGCAACACCTGCCAACAATGTGTAAATGTTAAAACCAGCTAAGAAATCTTAAAATTCTATAAAATCCGATTATTTAAAAGTGTTGAAATTGTATTTAGTAAATAAGTAAACCAAAGCTTAAGTGACCTAGCCTCCCAAATAGAAACAATAATTGAATGTGTTGAGACATGGACCCTTGTCATTGTATTAAATGGAGTTTAGGGTAATTTAAATGTTACACCATTGTTAATAGTCTATTTTGCAATATTAATTTACACCTCTACGTTAATTATTACTGTACCAATAATTTATAAATTGCATGAATTGTTAATGTATAATTTTTGTCATCCCGTCTTACTACCTGTTCAGACTATAGGTAAAATGGCATGAAAATAATAATGGTTAGTCCTGTGAACAAATGAAAAAATGATGACAAATCTTATGTAAGCAAGAGGAAGAGGGGGGTCAGGCATTTGCTTATTTTTGCTTACAAGAGGGGAGAAGGGTTAAAAAGGCCAAAAATGTGCTTATGTAATACTTTGACACCCCCTTATTATATATGTATAAAGAAAAGCAGTGCATGAATTAAACTTTCCACTATTTTCACTTTATAGTTTAAATGCTTTATTGCCATGACATTCATATTTTGGATCATATAGTACAATTGGATCAATAATAATGGTTACAGACCAACAAACTGTAACATCAGTTACAGACTAACATGATCATTACAGACACAATTATCTCTTTCATACTCATTCAATAGGCCTAGATGAAATTTAAAGTGACAATAATTCTGATTTGACTTTTATTCAAATAATACAGTGCAAAATAATATTATAAAACAATATTAATGTGTTTTTTTTCTTTCAGTTATAGCCATGGGTAAAACTTACCAAGCAAAGTTGAGCATAGCAAAGCGGGAGGAGAATTAAGTTAAAGATCGCTTGAGAAGTGGCTGCACGAGCAAATCAAACAGCCAATCGAATCTCTCTGGATAAATTAAAAGCTTGTGTAGTTATGAACCAACTTCGAGAGTGCAGCAACAATTTGGAGCGCAAACCTCAAACAGTCCTGTTCCACTTGTGCAGCAAACACCAAGTAAACTTGCATTTGTTCAGTGCAGGCTCTAAGTAAAAAGGTTTGTAGGGCAATGTCTTCTTTGCCAAAGTCTTAGGAAACAGCTAGAAACTAACTTTTACATTTGGTATTCCTACTGGAATTGAGAAGGCACAAGATTTTTATCAACGTGATGCCTGATGACATTTCAAACAAGCAACCTGGCAAAAATAGATTTTGTGAGATTTCAAAATTATAAAGGTGTTAAAGTAAAAGTCCAGTGTCGAAATTTGGCCTTCTTCTAAATGTCAAAGGATGTTAAAAGGATGTTATGAATTGTTTTTAATGGATAACAGTGATACAAAAATAGGTAAGTCCAAATTCTTTTCTCTAAGACCAAAATTTTGCCTGCTATTCCTAAAAATCTGCGTTTAAGTTCTTGTCATGAAAATATGTTTTTAATTTCAAGAACTCTTCCTTCATCCACTTGTCCCAGAATTTTCACAACCCATCACAAGTTTTGCAGTGTGTGATATAAACAACTGGAATTGTGTAAAGCAAAATTGTGATGTATGTGCAAACAATCTGTAAAACCTGATTGTAAACAATGAGGAAGATACACTATCAGAAGAACTTAACTATCATCAATGGGACTGAGGAGCTGAAGGTTGAATGTTAGAGTTGATTGATGCCACAGCCTATTATGGTTTCAAGTCTGTGACCATGAAGTGTTAACAAATTATCTTATTCATTGCTACCAACAGTAAATGAAAGCAATCAAATTATTTTAAGATGTTTCAAGATAATGCATTAAGTGAAGAGAATTGCCAAACCCTTCCTTCACCTCTGACAAGACGTGTATTAATCACAACTTGTGAATGTGTGGATTCGCCAGGCCTCCACCGTGGTTCAGATTCCTCGTTAAACTGTAGGTCCTCCATTTCATCTCACAATCACCCTAACATTACACATTAACAACTGAAGGAGCAGTAAGATGTGGTGCTAATAATAATAAGGGAAAAGGACCTATTACAAATTGACTTCAGTGAAAACTATGCAGTTATTCATAAAAATGAAGACCAACAAACACACCCATTGGTCCCATGACCAAATTAAATTGTACAGTGCATGTTTTTGGTACACTGCAGACAAAAAACAAAAGAGCTGTGCAACCATATGTGATTGTGTCAGATTATCCATTTCATGAGAAATATGCCATAACGATGTTTTTTTGAGTAATGTCAAGAAAATTCCAGAAATACACACAATTCACTGACTTTGCTATGTAAAGGGTTTGGTTTTTAAAATTTCAAAAACTTCAGAAGAAGGCACAACGAATTACAGATATTGGCATTGGTACAAGCATTAAGAAAATTATTTAGTAAACCCATGCGCTTCTTTAAATCAAATTCAATAAAGAAAATATAGCTTCCTTGCTATATTATATCAGCTTACTTGGTCACAAACTTACGAGACTTTAATTTTCAAACATAAAATTTATTTAAATAACATTGATGTTTTCATCACTAGTCTGTAGCTACAGTATTTTTATAAAAGGTTTTGCAATATTATGAATTAGTATGGATATCTATGAATATATTATAATGGTAATTCTCAAATTGAGGGGCAATTCATGTCTCCTGCCTATATAAATATCTTGTTAGTTTTAAAACAAGCAACATTTTTTTGTCATAAAAAGTGTATAAAGCTTGATAGAAATAATTAAATATGGTGATATTAAAAACAAATTAAACCAAACAATTATCAAAAATCCCTTTCATCACCTCGCTAACTGTCCCCCCTTATGGATTTCAAAGTTTTAAGTTCTATACAAAAATAACGAACTATAGTAAAAAACAATAGCCACAGTAAAATATTCCCGTAATACTGTTATTTTTGTTCGAAGAATCCATTTTAGTAAATTATTCGTGGGTTTCGACATTTTAATCGATGTTTGTGCCCAAGTAATGCACTGGAAAAACACAATATTTTGAATTTGGTGATAAAACCTTCCAGGATGCTCCGCTGTTCCCCATTAGCCGTAGTGTGTTATTGTCCTGTACTTACTAGTTCTTGTTATTTCATTAGTTAAAAAGTTTATTTAATATTATTAGGTCAACATACAAAAATGTGGGCAAATTGTATAGAGTATACATGTTAATTGAAAATCATTTCACTAACGTTAATAGCATTTGGAGCTTTTGAAATAACTAAGCCAATGCAAGTTCAGTTGAACGTAAATGGAGACAGGAACTAACCTCAATGTCCGCCAAGGACATCACTTTGCTAACGCTCACTTCAGTAACATTGCTTAGTAACAAAATGGTGTCAACGCATCGCTAACGTCAGTTAGGTGACAGAACTAATTATAGTCATGTAGCCTCATAAGATAAGTAGAGTAGAATGTTCAATGTAATTGTCCATTTATTTAATACAGTGATAATTACTGTTGCTACAAATATTTTTATTCAAATTAACCTTTTAAAACATCGGCAATGGAATTATTTGGTTGAAGCTTCATGATTTATTAGGCCTATCACTAGAAACTTTTTATTTTTACTTTATGATTTCATGTAATAGGCTTAGGCCTACTACTTTGAGAAAAACAAATAAGAAAATAATTTTAGTTATTTTCTTCACTTCTAGAAATACTAGACTATTAATATTTTTTCTTTCTATAGAATTTTCATGAAAAAGGCCAATCAATGTAGATAGGCTTAATCAAATAGTTGGAGTTCTTCCAACTCCAAACATTGTTTCTAAGGGAAATCATATTTCCTATAAATTCCAAAACTTTGTTAAATTTGTAGATGTTTGCCAATCTGTAATTTAAGACTAATTTATAGCACCAATAGCACTTGTGTTTTTTCAGTTACTAAGCTTATGGGCATTTTTGTGTGCGTTAATAATATTTAATTTAAGTTAAATCGCAGATTTTTTCAGAATGTATTTGAAGAGTAAAGAGCATAAAACTTATTTAATTGTTAGTTTTTTATAAAAATGTACATTTAAAATTAAGGTGTAGGCCTAGGGGTCATTCAGTGTCAAATCAACACACTCATTTTAACTGACCATTTCAGAATTTGATCAAATTTGCTATAAGATAATGTGTATGAAGACTAAGAAAAATACCAATTTTTATTTAAATATCTCAATCGGTTTTCAAAATATGGCTATGTAAAGATTTCAAAAAATGGCCAAAAATGCAGGGGTGGTTTATTTTATAATCATCATAGCAGCTCTCCGAATTAAGCTAGAGAGGTAGGAGTGGTGTCATTTTCTTAAGCCCTTTCCAATAACATGCATTGTCATAGCAAAAAAATTCAAAACTCAAAATCAAGATTTTGATTTTGATTTTCTGAAAAAGTGTGTCACCAAAACATTTCCAAAAAATCCGGCGCATAGTCTGTACTTATGTTAAGTGACTGTCAAAATTTAAAAATGGGAGGATAATGGGTTCATAGCTAGAATTATTTTAAAACAAGGTGGATTTCTAAAGAACGTTAGCATTTATGTAGTAAGTGAAGCAGAGTTTTTTTACAATAAGTACTATTGATCTCATAGGCTTCATTAAATTTAATATTTCAAGTAGTTATAACACTTAGTTAAATGTCAGAGTTGGTTCACAGCCTGTGTACTTTTCATAGTCTCATCAGGAGTTATTACATAAATCCTTCCATTAGGATTTGTAGGATCGACTTTGCAAATAACATCCTTCAATGATATCCACAATATCTGGCTTCCTCGGATATGAAAATGATGAGAAAGGTCCAGCAGGGTGTAGAAATGTTACTTTTAATTTGTCATCTCCTTTGTTCTTTTCCATAATACACGCCAGCCACCATTTTTTGTCATAAACAGCGGTTATATAACCGATTACTTCTGACATTTGGAGTTTGTCTGAGAATGTTTGTATGAACACTGTTCCTCCTGTTATTACTTTGAATAAGTTTTTTACACAAATCTTTGATAAGCTTGAAGTAACAGGTATATAAGCATGGCAAAATTTCCCAACATTAAAACTGATTTTTCTAAATTTGCTGAATTTTGGGCAAAGTATTGTATTTTAATGTAGAGAAATGTTGTAAAAAAGTATGTTAATTTGACAGGGAATGGTCTGTAACTTTTATTTAGCCAAATTTCGCTCCACAACGTCCCACTAGTGTTTTTTGCCCACACATCACTTTGCTAACAGCCGTGCGTCACTTCGTTAATGACAATAAAATCACTTATTTCTCAAAACATAAATAAAAAATTATAAATGTAGGTCTTAACTTTCTTTGGATATTGTAACCCAACTAACCAATGAAGTTTGTTTAGTTCTTCACTTACAAAATCCTAATTCCAATAAATTCAAAATAAAGTAATTTTTTTTATATTATTTATGTGCATCTGAAATAGCATTAGTGAAGTGATGGATCTTGGTTAGCCACTTAGGTAAAACTAAAAACATATAATAAAATTGTAAAATCAAGCTCTGATGGTATTATTACTTACTTCTTTAATAAATTTTGTGTAATCATACAATAAATCGTTTTCCTAAAAATTTTTTATTTTTTTTATTTTTGGATTTCTTATTTGTCTCTCAATTTAAGAATAACTCATTAATGTCCCGTTTGTTAAGTAGATAGATTCACCATTTCAAAGATTTATTTTATTTTTGCTTAAAACATCAAGTCTATTTTGTGTTAGTCCTTAAAATTTTTTAAGAATGTAAATAAAAAATATTTTTTTGTCAAAAATCATTTAATAATCCTAGATAGTATTGATATTTTTCAAAAATATACTTTCAATCCTATGCTTTCCTTCAATATTCATAATGGTGATATAAAATTCTGTGTGAAAGTTAGTCTGTCACCATGGAATGACCTTATGCCGGGATCAGATTCAACTTAGCGTTAACTTAACGTTAAAGATGTCCTTGTGTGTTTAAATGGACGCGACCACGATGCAGTTAACTTAACATTTACTTGCAGTTAATTTAATGTGAGAGATATCCTGGGAGGTCTTTTACTTTAAGTGAACATTAATTGAAGGGTATCATGTGATCTAGCCAGCCAATCCCTATGCGAGTAATGTCAACAGGGCTATTTAGTAATTCATTTGTTGGTATTATGACCAATGTTTACTCTTTAGCATAAGTTCTAAAGATAAGGCATTGAAACAAAATAGTTAAATTAAAATAGGAAAGCTAAATTTATCAAGAAAGTTTAGTAATAGATATTTATAATATTGATTGAAAACTGTAAACATTCACAGATAGTCACTGTACAACTAGTACAAATCACAAATCATACTCGAGAATGAAAATGTTTGTGACTCAAGTTGTTACACTAAGTTAGGTGAATCGTCATCACACATCTGTTTTCTTAAGTTATGTTAACTTTAAGTGAATGTTATGTTAAGTTAATCAGTGTGGTAACAAGGGGTTATCTTAATATGGTAACAAGCCCAGTCACATCATAGTGTAGTAATAAGGGGTATCCACACAGTGTAGAAACAAGGGGTTATCATCTTAATATGGTAACAAGCCCAGTCAACTCATAGTGTGGTAATAAGGGGTATCATCACAGTGTAGTAACAAGGGGTTATCATCTTAATATGGTAACAAGCCCAGTCACATCATAGTGTGTTAATAAGGGGTTATCATCACAGTGTAGTAACAAGGGGTTATCATCTTAATATGGTAACAAGCCCAGTCACATCATAGTGTAGTAATAAGGGGTCACATTATACTGTAACAAGTGGTGTCATCAGTGTGGTAACAGGGTGTATAATCAGTGTGGTAAAAAGGGGGTTATCATAATGCGGTAACAAGAGGATATCATAATAATGGTAACAAGCCTTGTCACATCAATATCAAAGTTTGCTAACAAGGGGTAATATTTTAGACCTGTTAACTGTTTTTTGAAAATGTTTCAATTAAATTATTACTATTCCTACATTCTTTGTTGCTTTAACACACATCACAAAAAAATCTAAAGAACCAAACACTCTTGTAGCATATCATCTAAACCAGTGATACTTAACCGGGGGTTGGGGGGGAGCTGTGAAAGGTTTTTGGGGGCCTTGAAACAATAATTTTAAAATGTTATTTGCTGATTATTGAAGTCAATTATCTTAAATTTCACGTTTTGGAAGAATTCGATGATCGTAAGTATATAAGTATAGTAAACTCAATTTTCCTGGGTATGCGAGGGGAAGCATGGATAATAGAAACCACCTGTTTACCATCGCCATTCAAAATTGGTTGCCTTTTGTTTTTACTTAATAATAATATTTAGCACCGGGTCTTACTACCCGTTCAGGTTGTACGCTTTAAGTACTAATTACGCTAATGGATTAGGAATTGGGAAGGTTGAATTAGAGGAAGTGAACCCGCATTTGCGTCGAGGGAGAGTGGAAAACCATTTTAGGAAAAACTGCCCCCTGTTCACCTGACCGAGATTCGAACCTCTAACCTCAGCAGTTGAGCTCAACTACACCGCCGAGGCAGGTTGTGTTTTTACTTATTTATGGGTGAGTGAATAGGGATTTTCCAAAATGATAAGTATTAAAACAAAAGAGCGAAATCGACTCCAAATCGACTCCTGCATGTGAATAGCATTAAGTAATATAAATCAAACACAAAAAGACAAATAAGTGGAAAGTGTTAACAGCACAGGTCCCATTAAATACATTTAAGTAAGTTAATTTGTATTTTTATTTGTTTGTTATTATAATTAGTAAATAAAGCCACTATTTTAGAATACATCTTAATGATTATGTTAAGGGTAAAAACTAGGGGGCCGTGAAAATATTTTAGAATATTTAGGGGGCTGCTAGGTTAAGAACCACTGGTCTAAGCCAGTAGTCACCAAGCTCATTTAGTCTTAGAGCTACTTTCAACCTGTCAAAAAGTTTTGTGAATTAACCAGGTTAAAAATTTGCATCATCGCATATTGGTTGTAGAGGGTGTTTGCCATCACGGTTTGGTTTAATCAGGGGTAGACTCTGAGGCCTGGATTTGAAATTGTAATGGAAATAATGTTAGTACATTGAGTGCTACCCAAAGGACATTTTTCGAGAATATACATTTACAGATTTCTAATGTATCTTTATCATAACTGTTCTAGTGGTGTCAGAGCTCAAGTTGCTCTATTAATTTGCTCTATATTAGGCTGGATGTAAAGCTTTAATCTCGCAATGTTACAGATTTTTCAACAATATTTGTTGCTGAAAGTTGTTACAAGATGAGGACTTTATGTTAGTTTGGTTTTGAATTGTTCAATAATCAGAGATGAATTTTTTTTAATATTAAATTATTACCATATAGCAATAGATTCCTCACATTTTTGTGATTGTAGCCCTAATGGGGGAAGAGTATAAATTTAATGATTTTCATTGGGTTGGGTTTTTTTGCCTGAAAACTTCTTCGTGGCCGATGGTTTGAGACCCAACACATACAATACACTATAGACTGCAGATGACAAGGAGATCAAGGCTTGAATTTTGATTGGGTGTAATAAAGGTGGTTTTTCCAAAATGATTTCCCACTCTTCCTCTACACAAATGCAGGTACAGATCCTATAAATATAGCCTTCCTAATCCCTAGATCATTAGCATAATTAATACATAAACGCATAACTTGTATTGGAAGTAAGGGACGCTAAAAAATAAATTGGCCTAAAAGGTAGTTATTGGGTTTCATCCTCAATTTGTGTTAACATTGTACCTAAAGTATTTTAATGTGCAATAGTTAACAATTTTTATTATTGTAGGCTATACCAACCAAACAAAATCTAACTTTCCAGACATCAACACATATTATGAAATTCCAGGATCTGGAAATATCTTGCACTAAAATATTGTAATTTCCCTAATTTGTTAAAATATCTAGACCTAGGTTACTGTTATTAGTTTAAAACATTAATTTTGTTATAAATGGAAATTTCTTAATATCCTAATATTTTTGTGTGTACAGATGATAAAAAAAAGTTGTATTTGTAATAACATGAAATAATATTACTAAACAAATTAAAGAATCTCTCTTTGACACAAGTCAGTGTGATCGATTTTTAAATTAAGTTTAATTTTTATATTTAAATCTAAATGTTTAATTTTCCACTATACACATATTCCAGTAATTTAATAGGTTTTTTTTTGTGAAATTCCTGGAGCTTTTAATGTTTTTTCCACATAAAGAAATCCCTGTACTTTCACGATTTTTTAGGTTCATGTTACATTATTAACTATTTTATACTGGAAAATCTTCAAAATAATTATTAGTCTTGCTATTGAGAGGTAGGTCTATTAGGCCAACTGAAGGCTGTGTGTCACTCTTGGTGTTGATTGTGAATAATGCAATGTTAGCATATTTGTTGTTATTAAACAAAGAAATAATATTTCTGACATTCAAAAGAAGTGTACAATCCTAGAATTTTCCTATCATAGGACTGTCAAACCCATGATAGTCAAAATTAACTAGCCTAAGTCTTAAACCTATCATATTATGATTAATCAACTATGAAGGTAACATTTAAACCAATTAACATACCCAATAATGCCGTGGGAATATTTTTTGTTGGGATCTCTCCATGGACAACCACCGTGTTCGCCGATTAAAGACACATGGTTAGTGTTCATTTCGTACGTGCTAGCCGGATTTTCTCTTTTTCTTCGTGTACGATTATAATACATGTTGCAGTTCGTAACAGTACGATTTTGCTGATTTTCACTGTTCGTAACATTGTCAGAAGGAATGTGTTCATTTCCTTTGGAACCGATACCCGCACTAGAATCACTTATATTCATCTTGTCAAGCCCTTTTTGGGCTTCCCAAATGCGTGTCCAGAGATCTTTGGCTGGTCCTTCCTGTTCGGGTTGAAACCAACCAATCGTTGGATCCATCAAAGTCCTCTTGCACTTAAGCAGAAGCTTTGATCTATAATTCCTTTTCAAAAAGTTAAATTAACACATTGCACTTATCAATAATCACTTTAATAATTACTAGCATTCCATGTTGTAGCACCGGGTATAGTACAACCATTTACCACAAGATGACGGATAAAAAAAGTCAACCTTTAAATTGATTATTATTGCCCATTATATGAATGTAGAAATGTAGAAAAAAATAATTAAAATATCTTTAGTAAAAATATACTTCAATGTTCATATAATAAGGTACTTACATTTAACAGTCGTCAATAATAACATATTTAAGAGTTATCAATAACAACACTTTGTGTTTGACTAGAGTGGTATAATTTAATCCGTGAACCGTTACAAATAATTCGAAATATTTGTTGAATAGTATTTTAAGATAAATTCTGTAATAGATAGGCATCTCATAAGGTAAAAATAGATTTAAAGTTAGAATATATACAATATTATCATTATTATTAGAATTAATTCAAATCCTCAAAGTAGAGAAACATCTCGAATTACTTGTTTAGTTCAATTAAAAGCCAATAGGTTGCTACAGTTCTTCAATTGGACCGAGCTATGCAATAGGAGACCAAGCGCCAATTTAAAAAA